>JZKD02S1076774.1:28676-40214 GCA_000966675.3 Picea glauca
TTTTCTCCTCCAGTGTGAGAATCATATTGAGGTCACCCCCTATTATCCATCATTTCCCCTCGGCTAGAGAACCTAAGTAATCCAGGCTTTGAAGAAAGAGGTCTTTGTCCTAGCTGTTTTGCGGTCCATATGCGTTTGTAATCATTCCCTCCTTGTCTGAACCTATGGCTCTGTAATGTGTTGTGATGGTGTTTGAAGTGGAGAAGCCTTGATATAGGATGACTGTAGTAGGGTTCCAAAGGATGGCTAGGCCTCCTAAATCCCCCTTTGAGTTTGTTTGATATGATTCATAGTTGAGCCAACATATTTTGAGGATGTCTTCTGCAATTTCCCCTACACATTTTGTCTCTTGTATCAAGAGTATATTAGGGTCTTCCATTTTGATACAGTTTCAGAGTATCCTTTGCTTGGATCTTCCATTTAGACCTCTGATATTCCAAGTGAGGATCTTCATAGTTAACAATTTGGTGGGTGGGAGAAAGATCTCTCTAAGAGTCTGTGAATCTATCATGATTTGATCATGTAGTTTCCCGCCTCCTTTATTAGCCGTTGAGCCAATTTTCCACCCCTCCATTTGTTTTCTCTTGGGTGTTTTCTTGGATCTTGGTTTGGGTCTATGTTGATCCCTAGCCTAGATGTAGCCCCTGCTGATGAGTCTAGAAATACTTTGTGAACTTTCCTGAGTTGGTCCTCTGGTAAGGTTTGGAGATCCTTCTTGTTGAGTGCTTCCTCTAACCTATCTAGGTTGATTTCTGCTAGGTCCTGCTCATCCATTTCCATGACTATGTCTTCCTCTCTTTCTGGTTCTTTCCCTAAGACTGGACGAGTCTGTGGATATTCTTGGCTTGATGGGGTTTGATACTCTTGTGACGACTAATCTTGCTTTTGCTTGTTGGGATATTTCCCCATGGTCATGTGAGGGTTTTCCACCTCTTCTACTTCTGGGAGGCGGTTAAGGGCTTCAAATGATTTATTATTTGGGTTATTTTTTCTGTTGTTGGTTGTGGGATTCTTCTGCACTTGTATCCTTCAATTTTGAACCTGGGTAAATCCTTCCTTTGGTTTCTCTTCAGCTTCGCTCTAGGGGGGGCATTGAGAGGGAAATCCTTGAAAAGGTGTCCATGTTCATGGCATTTTCGACATCTAAAAGGGATGTGTTCATAGTCTATGGTTTGGGCCCATTCCTCGTCTTGGTATTCTAAAGTAACTATACCTGGAAGAGCTTTGGAGATGTTCATATAGACACATATACTTGCATAAGAGGTGTATTTTGTTTGTTTGGTAGCTTTGAAAGATTTGACATATTTACCCAGGGTATTGCCTATGCCCAGTAAAATTTCCTCTAACCAGAACTCTTGGGGTAGGGAATAGAGGTGAATCCATATTGATGTGTATGCGAAGTTTTCCTTTTCTGGGCAGAAGCGATCTATCCGGAAACGTAGGTAGAGGCTGGTCGAGTTGTAGAAATATGGTCCCCCTTCAAAGATCATGTCCCTGTTCTCCAGGTTGTAGAATATAATTATAAAGAAACCTTTGGAGCTCAGCTGAAGCTCATAGTCTCCCTTGGGGTTCCACCACGCCTTGATCCAATGATCTAGGTCTTTTTCTGAGGGCCAGAGACCTAGGAATTTTCCTATGAGTGCATGGTCTCGCATGAAATAAGTATGCTCCCCTATCCTAGTGGTTTTGATGACATACCTGGGTGCAACCGGGGCTTGGGGGATACATTTTCTAGGTGTTCAGACCTGAGCTTCTTTTGGATGCGAGGACTCAGCATCCGTGTTTGATTTTTTTCTTATATCCATATATTCCTGCAAATATTGGTCTCATAAGTGCAGTGGAAGCTCAAAGGAAGGTCGGCGCGCTCGCGAGTTCTCTGGATCGTTGGCGGCGATGTTTCGGTAGGAGGGGGCTTTCGCCCTCCCTTCTGTTCCCATTCTTCTAAGGCGGTCAGATCTATAGGGCTAAGGCACTCAATGCATACCAAGGGAGTCAGAGAAGGTTTGAGCAGGCATGAATCAAGAGCATGAAGAAACCCTAAAAGTTGCATAGCTCTAAATTCAATTAGCACTTGAGTATGTAGAATTATTATTAAATATATAGAGAGAAATGTGAAAGAGTGGGGACACGTCATGGTAGGGAGTTGGGTATGGAAGAAATGTTTATACGAGCCTACGAGTTCACCAACCCACGAACCCGCCATGAGTCATAAAATGGCTAAGTGTTGGTATTTGCTGGTCAGACTCAAAAGGATGGATTACCAAAGAAAACGAGTCTATGAGTACATGATTCCACCAGTCCACTATAAAAGAAGAATAAAAGAAACTAGGTGTTGGAAGTTATGGGGATTGCATGAGTCTTATGTGCAATTTAGTGGCAACGTACTTGTGAAATATGAAAGGATGCACCCCACGAGTCAACCAACACATGAACCCTAAAAGATATGGGAAAATGACTAAGTATGATGTAATATGTATACCAAGAAAAAGAAAGGTACATTTTACATAACACAAAAATATTGTGGAAAAAACATATGGGACCGAGACAAAACAATAAATTTTCCAAGTGCGGAAAAGTGAGAGAAAAGAAACATATAGGGGTCAACACCTCCCACCACTCCATTCCCCCTTTCTTTCCTTGTGATGAATAATAAGCCTCTTGAATTGTGAATTTGAGTTCATATTTTTCTATAGCTAAGCAAGAGGAGGGATTTCCTATTGATAATGGGACACTTTAGGTCACATTGATGGTTATGTCAGGTTCTCATTATCCTATCTCCTTTTTCCATCACAATAAATTGAGTAGGAATCTATGGAGAAAAACTTTAATGTTGATCATTTTGTTAATGAAGAAAATATGGACACTCATGAAATGAATTCTTCCTCACCCATGGATAATTTTGAATTAGTTCCTTTTGATTTGAATTGTCCTTTTGTTATAAATTGTCCTAGTTCAATCGATATAAATCATGAATGTTTTCCTACTGTTCATGGATTAATTATTGAACCTTCTTGTTCTAAGGATTCTTATGATTTTCTTCTCTCTTCTAACCATGAGTATGTTATGAAAGATATATTAAATTCTCATATTGTGCTGGGGAAAAAACAACCATGTTGATCCTTTCACTCAAGGAGAAGAAACAAACATACAATACATACCACTTTTATCACAACAATCCACTTTTTGCTTGAAAGAGGAAAATAATTTTGAGGAAGAACAGGTTGATTGTGAAACCATTCCTAGTGCAGAGCCTACCAATTCATAATCAATCACCAATGTTTTTAAGGAGGTGGAACCACCATTCAAAGATTCACTTTTTGAAAATGTTTCTTTTTCAAGAGAAGATTTTAATTCTCTTAATTTTTCCACTTATTATTATTTCTACCTTGATCTCTTTAATGGTTTGATTTTGTAGGAAGCCACCCAGTATTATATTCAAATAAAATCAATAGGGCCTACCCCTCTTGAAGTACTCGATGGTGGTAAAGTGCATATGGAAGATAGAGAGGATAATGCTTATTCCCATGAACTCAATACAACTTTGCCTTATCATCCTTTTTCATGGGGTGAAGGAAATTTTGTAGAAAATGTATATAAGACGATGTCTTCTTCTTTTTTCATCTTCATTTTTTATTAGTAGAGAGACTTATTTTCTAAGTATCCCTTTGGTTGAGATTGTTAATTTTAGAGGATTCCACCATAATCCTAAAGATATCTTTCATACCATGGTGGATGCTAGTCTGTGTATATCATTTGATTTCACTAATTTGTCTCAAGTTGATGGTTGCTTGAAGTGTGAGTCTAGGGAGGCTTGACAAGATAATGAGGCACTTCAGTCTAGACGAATGGTTATGTTAGGCCCTCATTATTTTGGTTTGTCTTTAGGGATAAACAACTTTATTAGCACAAATATTCTCTCACCAAGTACACTTTACACAAGTACTATGAACGGTTCTCATTTGGTATGTTACTTCCCCGAAGACTCTCTCAATCAATTCTATGTTAATAATGGTATATTTTATGATCGAATTAAAGCATGTTTGGAGGGATCTTATTCAACTAATGTTTTGATGAATGGTCACTATAACATATTTAATATGGTGGATAGAGTTTTTCATGTTATAATTTTTCCTACTTTTATTATATCTTTATTCCAAGTTATGTTACCAATCTTTTGTTATGAACATATGTTTACAGGATTGGGATTACAAGGATGGCTACATTGGCATTATGAATTTACATAGTTCATTTTTTTCAGCCATTTTAGTGTAGGATAGGAGTAGTGTATAATAAGTTAGCGTCTTTCCTTTGCATAATTTATCTTTTCTTTCTAGTTTTTAATTAGTTTTCTATTTTTGTTTTCTTTTTACTATTAGATGAAGAATACATGAAATTATCATCAAAGGTGGAAAGAAATAGAAGGCTTGCCCACTAATTTTTTTTCCCTTGAATGGATTTTCAAATTTTAGTTTTGAAATGGGAAAAGTTTACTTTATCTCATCCTCAAATTTTTCTATGTGTTGGGTAATTTTCGGATCACTGGTTTTATGCATTTTCATCATGTCAAATWTTTTTCTAACCATTGTGTCATTTTACAAGTGGGTATTTTAAATCAAGAATGATATTCAATTCCTCTTRTGGTGAAAATGAGCACTCAAMTTTGTTCCATATTAATATCTACATGATTCTAATTTGAAGAGTTTGCTTGATTGAATTAGAGTGTTGATCTAGTTGTTCCATACACAATRAATGGGAATATTAACCRTTAAATTATTCCCATCTGAAACTAAGCCCATTCCAATTACATGTAATATCTTTAAACATTTATTTTATCATGGTTTTGGAGTTATCCAAGTGGTTTCTTTCCCATTGATTCTTTTCTTCGATTACTTTCACCCAACATGATTTTTGTAGACTTTTTTAACATAATGAGCTTGGCTGATTTTTCTTTTGAGTTATTTTCTTTCATCACTTTATTTTTAATTTTTGGGTATTGGATGCACATATCTGATGCTATTTTCAATTAATTTTTCAAGGATGATTTTGGTTTTTAATCTTGCATCTTTTTTAGTCCAAGTTTCCTCTTATACACATCAAAGAGAGATATTTTTTTAGGCTTCCTAGAAACATGTTTTGACATTGTGGACAACACTCTTATTTAAATATTTATGTTGATATCTACTTTACAGAGTTATTGAGAATCAATCATTTTATTCCCCAATTCATCGATTGACCAAAGAATCAATCATACTATTGCCAATTCAATGGGAGATTTCAGAATTTTTCTTTTCTTGAAGAGTATCTTTTCATCCCTTGGGTTTGTTGATTTTGGGTCACTCATTTTGGTTGCTTTCTTGGTTGATCTGATTTTTATCATGGCTTAATAATGCCTCACTTACCTCATCATGTTGAATCCATTCAAATTCTTGGTGGTTGTAAATACCTCAGTTTTTAAATCTCAATGCAACTTCTAAGGTTTTAAATTTTGAGTTCTCAACATGTATTTTGGCCTCGACCATAATAATAAGTTTCAAGATGAGAGTTTCTTGTGGGATGTAACTCTTTAATTTATTGGGCTCACACTCTTCAACATTCCTTGATCCAAAACTCAGTTTATTCCTATATTGGAAAGATAAGCATGGTTGTCTTATGTCAGAATATCATTTCTTTGATACCTCTTACTCATGAGCTTGGTATTTTTTTTTAATGGAATATATGTTTCATTCTTTCGAAAGGAAAACCTATCTAGTAGAGAGACAAACTACACACTGTTTTTTTTTTCATTTCATTTTCTCCATATCCTTTGTCATATGTAATCTCGAGGAAGTGAAATTTGTGGTTTCTCTACCTGGAACACTCATGGGAAATTGAGGATATAAATTCCATGGTTTTTCCCATCATGCAAAACATAAAATTCAACTCATTAGAAATCATGTTTTGGTCATTTAATTCAATTTCAATTTCTAAATGATATATTTCATTCGTGATGGGGAAGTCAATCCATCTAGGATGTGATCTGATGTTATTTTCACCTCACCAAAGTGTCTTAATTTCTATTATTCACAAAATGATATCCTATTTCCTCTCACAAAAGTGAATATGATCATATGAATGTTTCACATCATTACCATTAATAATAAGAGGAAACAAATACCTTGGGGTGCAATGTTAATAATTTTTGAATCATATTTTTATGAAAAAGGATTGGTAATGGACATGTATCTTTTGACCATGAATGGAGTTACAATTTTGTGGTTCCATTTGTTTTTTTTAATTTATTTTTATTGTAGAAACAAGACAATATGTCGAGGGGATCCAAATCTCATAACAATCAATGACACTAAGTCTCATATTGAAGGGAATATTGTGGGAAAAGAACATAATGCTTATACCTCGGGAAGAAGGCGGTGGTATTTTGTTGAACGGATAGCACATGGATACTTGATGATTTCATTGGCACTTGCATAAGTTTTATGATAGCCAGTTTAGTTCAATTTTACATCATCTTAGCATTCTCTGCTTAGGATTAGTTTAATTTCGATATTTAATTTTATTTTTTGATAAATTTCATTTCCATAAGTCATTCATTTATAGGAAGATTGTGTTCCCAAAATGTCTAAGAGTGTATTACAACATTCACTCTTGTTATGCATATTGGGAAATGACTTGTGTGACCAACAACTCAAGATTTTTCTCTTGAAATGAAGGAAACTTAGGGAAGTGTTAATCTAAACTTGGCTTCCTGATTTCTTTCTGACATTTTTTAATCAACCAAGATTTTCACCAACTCAATAGCTGATCAGAAATATAGTCTCATTCATGCACTCGTATGTATATTTTTTATCTAGTTGATAGTTGGATTCCTTTTCATGATTGTCTTTTCTGACCTCCAAAACTGTATTATATCCTCTTTGTCTTATCATATTGAATAATTTGAATATTTGTGGTTACTGATTATCTTCTATGGTAGAGAAAAAGTGACACATTGGTAGTTGTCACACCATGGAATCATAAAAAGCATTTTTTGTGAAGCCTTGAAGAATATGGGAATCCAATTCTCTTGGGGGGGATTTATAGACATGGACAGAAAATAATTTTATAAGTACAATAATATATCAAAGAATCAATCCCTGAGAGGAGAGGATGTAAAAAGGAAATATAAAATTAGCAACCCAAGATCGTCCAAGAATAAGAACAAGAAAAAAAAGGTGAAAGTGGAAACAATAGATAAATAAGTGGCTACTACTCTGATCAAAATAAGGACACCTCCAACCATTCACTTTCAAAAAAAACAAAAAAAACACAATAGGGTGGAAAGTTCTATAGGAGGAAAATAAAAATCTCATAGATCACTCCTAAAATAGTAACCCCTCTCTATTCCTCTATAGTGAATGTGTAGTACTCTCCTACTCCTACAAGACTCCCATCAGGGGAACTTCTGGAGGAGAAAACATGGGCATGAATCCTACTACATGACACCCTAAAGGAATTGGAAAACACTAGGATAGAGTCCGTTGAGTGGAAAATAATGGCAGGGATCAAGAAAAAGAAAGGTAAACAAAAAGAATAATGAAAGGGATATCTAGAGTAGTAGCTCTAACACCTACAAGAAAAGATCTATACTATGAGGATGGAATAAGAAGATAACAACAAACATTTTCTCCTAGAGAATCAATATTTAAGAAAGGAATTATAGTAGACTAAGGAGAATTTGTCTTCCCAATATAACAAGGTGGAAATCATAGGGCCATCTTGATTAAGGTATTTTCCCCCTATGACCTTTGTTCAAGTCATAATAGCGAAAGACCAATTTTAGAAGATAGAACCTACCCTCATCTATATCAATGCATACAAGAAATAACTAATTTTATAAAGGGAGAGAGAGAAAGGAAGAAGGAGATGCCTCACACCTTGAATCCTTAATTCAATGTCGATCCCCTCTCTCACTTCTTGAAGCACTCTTGATCTCTATTGGAAATTTCTTGCAATAAGAAACCAAGAATAGACTACTACACGGTAGTTATTCATTCAAATAACATATATTATGTGTATAGATTCAACCATATATAAACAAAATTAACATATAATGAGCCAATAAACACACAATAGGAGGGAAAGAGAACTATTCTATTACCAACAATGTGAGTAAGGTAGTTACAACCTGATTCAACCTTCAACATTGGTTCAGAGCCAACTTCCCTAGGTTCCTCCAAAGAAACTTAAGCATCAACTCAAAAAATTAGTATCTTCCTTGGATAACTCAATAGGGATAGGAACAAACCCTATATTTATATAGATAAAGGAAGGAACACTGGAAAAGGAGTTTTTAGGTATTGGATGCTACTCAGAGAATGAAGGGATAAGGGAAGCTTGCTAAAAAATTCCATCATGATCTTGCACCTTAGTTCTTCCTCTTCATCTATGAACTCAATGGTGCATTTATACCATCCTTGAGAATTTCAGAAGGTTTCACTCCATTTGGTACGAGATTAGGTAGGTTGGGAAACGAGCCCAACTGAAATCCCTGCCCGAAAAGGTGGAATTATTTTATTTTTTCCATTTTTTGAGGGAATCCACAGGCTGCAAGCTAGGGAAAGGGTTGGTCCATGTCACACATGAATAGGTGTGTAAAGTTTTTCTATAACATATCTGTATCTAAGATGACCCAATTATCACAGGAATTTCTAAGTTGTAGAAAACCAACAAAAGTATATACACTTTTCCTTAAGGAGAAATGGTACAAATTCCAAATAGACAGACTAGCACAACAAGTAGGATTCAACATAGAAACTCCCAATGAGTTTGTGGATATTTTCCAAGTAAAAAATGAAGAATAAAGGACCAATATGTGTGATTTTTACTCGCACAACTTTTCACTTACACACCCCTACAAATGGACCCCAAATCCATATGTAGATGTGCAACTAATAGCATTGGAATCTTGGTTGAGACATGAAGATCTCAAGGAAGCTAAGATGAAAAAGTATAGGGAAGAGGAGATTCATATCCCTCTATGGATAAGGTTTGAATCCCCTAGACTAGAAGATATCTTAGATATAATTGATGCCTTAGCCACAGATTAAGATGTAGCCATAATTTTGGAAGTAAAACAAGTCAAATCTATGGTTCACTTTGAAAACACCCTAAGGATTTTAGGGGAGGAGTAAGCCCAAGTCTTTCAAATAAGACGACACTCTCTACCACATAGCCTCCAAATAAGGGGGGCTCACTCACCAAACACCCTTCAAGATACACTTTTCAAAACTTCCCTGAACAAGGAATCCATGAGGAATTGAAAGAAAAAATGGGTTGGATTGAAACATAGTCCCCCTCTCCTTCTAAACCCTTCACCTACAACAAATTTGGACAAAGAAAAAGAGAAGAGGGATTGTAAATAACTTAATAAGTTGAGGAAATACCATAGTATCACTGATAGGGATCCACCATCAAGTACATAGCATGGAATATCAGGAAAATGTGCAAGAAAGAATAGAAAGAGGAACACCATAAGTAGAGTAGGAAAGATACATCATCATTTTTGTTACATTGGGGTGTGAAAAGCTTCAGTTGGGAGGTGATGATGACCCTCCATATTGTCTATCATAAGGTCCATCAATAAAAAAAAATTATTCCTTTTGTACCTATAAAACCCATATTTTGTTTACCATGTTTAATATAACATTATGTTTTCTTTCAATTAATTAATGAGAAGATTGAGATTGTGAATTAGAGGAGTTTTTTACTTATATTTATGCTTGATTTCATGCTAAATGTGTTTATGTAATAATAACTCAAGTAGGTCAAGACACACATGAGGAATTCCACTCCAAGTGCACTTGAGGAAAAACATGGATCTTGTCACCTCACTTTATATTAGAATACGACAAGGCATTAAAGACACCTTATCCATCTCATCGATGTGAACTACTGATCTAGGGGGGAAAATCTATCAAGGGAATTGGTTCCTAGAACCAAGAGCCATAATTATAGGGATTTAGGGGATTTGGGGGGACAAACTAATTGAAGGTTATAGTATAAGAAGAACCAAGGGATTAGCCTTGACTTCTTCAGTTAATTTCTAAGTTAAAAATGCTTGTAATCATTCACGAAATACTAAGAATTTGGAGATTTCCATTGTTGTAACTCTATTTTGATGATTTAATAATGAATTTCTATTTTTCAATTCACTATCATTATTTTTTCATAGGTTCCTTTTGTTACTTTGGGTATGTCCCACCCAAGGTGGCTCAAGGAACCTTTTGTATATTTACTTTTATGATGATAAGCTTCAAGTTTAGTTTATTTTTGTGATGCAACGAGATAGTATATGGTTAACACATTTTCTATATATTCCCTGAGATATATGACAGTCATGTAGATGTTCTTAAAATCTCTCTTCAACCATAAAGAAATTCGTTATAGGATCATTTAATCATATTCTACTTACAACATGTTATCTTACATCATTTGTAGAAAGATTGGAAGACTATGTGTATTTCTTGTAGACCTATAGAGTTTCATGTAGAACAAATACAATTTACTACAAGATTGATTTCTATTTCACTTTGCTCAAACCATGATTCCTTCTATGCATTGGAAACATGGTATCATGCTATGATCACTTTATGAGGTATTAGTTTCTTTATTAAAGAGTCTTAAATTCACTTCATGCAATAGATTATACTAGAACTAGTGATTGCTCCATTTTCTTAGATAACTACAATTTGGTTTTCCAACATGAGTGTCTTTTATCTTTGGTCTAGTAGTTCATATCAACGCCTAAATTTGTAGCCTCACAAATCTACATGGTCATTCAACTATTGGGCCTTCTAAATTCTTCTTTACAATTTCATTTCCAGCATTTCCTTCTTTTTGAATTCATATAGTAGCTTCCATATTTCATTTCTTATATTAGTATTCATGGTTTTTTCCCTCACTAAAGGATTCATAGGAAGACCTATGATACCACATTTGCACCCATTAGATAGATGCATGTGTGGGGTATGCACACATAGTGCATGGTACCTATCAAGTTTGTACAAAATATTTGTCGACATTTAAATTACTAAGCTCGAGAGTGCATCATTCTTGTTTGTGAAGTTTGGGTGAAACCCTAGAACCTGAATAGAGAACCTCGCTATAGAAATTCACACAAATCTTCAAAAAGAAATGGAGAGAGAGAAGCAAGAATGAGAGAAAAGAATGAATGAATTGTATTAACCACTAATCCACACTCAAAGAGTGAATAGTTTACAATATATGTACATATATATATATATATATATATATATATATATATATATGCTACATGAGTAACCAGTGTGCCATATTATCTAGAGAGATATGGACACTCATTGACAAAAACCATAGTTATCTGCCACCTAGTCCTATTTAACTATCCATGCAATCATCAATTAACTGAGTCACACATGTAGAGGTGAGAGTGTTGGGCCTCGATTTTGACATAATTTCAATGCTCATTTAATTACATTTTAGATGATTTCTCCTTTATCCTTCATGTATGTATACCTTCATTAC
>JZKD02S1076774.1:72412-107087 GCA_000966675.3 Picea glauca
TAGGGATTTTCATATGCAAATATTGGAAATTAAACATCCTACCACAAAATAAGAATTAATAAGTGATGCCTAATTTGAAAGTTTTTGAATAGAATTCCACTACATGATTCAATAGGTTATTAGGATCATCCTATAAAATTTGGCTTCTTGGTTTTTCTTCTTGTGAGAAAGGCATGCCTCATACATTTTTCAGTTGTGGTAGAGGTCCAATGTTTATCTTGGCACAACCTTAAACCTTGGATATTAAAAATACCTTTCGAGGTTTTGAGTTGAGCTGGGAAGTGGATTGAGACCTCGTTTTGGTATTCTACTTTTCTATGTAATTTTGAAGCATCAGAGACTATTGTAATCACATTTTCTAAGTTCAAGGGTTGACATGTCTCCCATCATTGCCTCACCTCATTGTGTCACATTCAAGTCATGATCATGTATATGTTTGTTCTATACCTCAGGTTAGTTTCAAGGAATTAACATTGCCCTTTCTCCAATTACTCTAGACCTATAAACACCAACTCATTTCTCTATGGATCTGATTTAGAGTCTCATTGTCTCAATTACCTTAGCATTTTACCTTGCATGCAATAATCAATTTCCATCGTTGATCCCTAACTATGTAGTTCCTTCTAGTGTTTAAATTAAACATGTCTAATTACATTACATTAGCGAATATTCATACATTGGCACCTATTATCATTGTTTTTCTACATGGATGCAATCATGGTAATGTTGTTACCATCTAGGTGTCATTTGAATGGGGTTCCATGTGTTATTTTTTAAGGACAAGGTTGAAGAACCATCATACCTTATTCAAATATGGTCTTATTAAAGTGTGGAAGGGTGTTACATGTGGTATATGACCCATGTAAGAAGTATTCATTTGATTGTAAAGGAGTTAATGAACCCTGAAGGCTTGCCAAATATGGAAAAGACAAAAAAAAGCTCCCCTCTTCCTCAACAAGATTATCAAGGGGGATAGGTATATGATACCATTACTATCCATTTTGTCTCAATTTGTGTAGGTGGAATAATACAATATTGTCAATATCAAGTTTTTTAGTTCTATGGATGAGGTGAAATTCCTCACTACAAAGGGAAAGTGACCCCTGACCTGGCATGTTTTGAGGGTTCACCCTAGAAACTATATATATTTTACGAGGACCAAATAAATATATAGACCAATATGGAAAGAAAATAGAGATTTATTTAGTTTACCCATCGAACCACGAAATGGGACAATGCAATGAAATAAGTTCAATAGATACTTGAGTAGTAGGCCCTCTGCATTCTTCCAATGCAATTCTGTTCCTACAACACAATATTTGATAATCCATATTTGTACAAGAAATGGATAAGTATATGATGAAGAGGTACCATGAAAACATGTTCAAGCCAATCATTGATTCTTATGAGAAATAGAAACCCCACAAGCTTAATTTCATGATTGACAACCTAGCCATTCCATTCCATAGGTACAAAGAGTATGGTCCTTGCCTCAAGGAACCCTTGCGCCTAGACAACCTAAGTGACAATTCAAAGGAAAAGCTACATTGCCAATCTATCATGCATTTTTTTTATAGAAGCCATAATACAAAAAATTAGTTTAAAATATCAGTTAGAGAATCCAATTTTATAGGCACCCCATGAGGGGAGTTTTGTCCACATATGGAGCCACTAGCATTTTTATTCCCTGAAATATTGGAAATTCAACAACTCACCATTCTCTTCTCCCTACGTTTCCCTCAAGATATCTCTCACGGTGCCCTCCATGATCTCTCTCTCCTTCCTAACCTTGCCATCGATCTCTCTCTCCCGGTCGGTGCCCTACGCAAGATCTCCCTCCTTCGTAACCCTTCTCATGAGATATCTCTCTTGGTGTCCTTACTTCTCTATATCCTTCCTTCTTCGTCGTGCCCTCCAACTCACGAGTCACAACATGCCCTAGTCTCCTCGTGCTTGAAAGAAATGAATTTTCCTCAGACTAGTTTGATCAGCTCCCACTTGCATCGATGAAATGGAGAAATGTATATTGACATGATGTGGAAACAATGTATATTAACTATATCTTCTCCTTTTCATTATTTTCATTCCATAAAATATCCCTCCTAATTTCGAATCTATCACCTATCAAGAGGTGAAGACCATGTCACACTTAATGGGGTATGACATTTGTGTGACTTAACAACCATTATGAAATTCCTTATTCAAACATGCCCCTTAGAGGTGTGATAATCCAGAAGGGGAAAATGACCCATTTAAGGTAATTGCATCCCAGTGGAGACAATAAAAATGCCCCAATTTCATCGATCTAGCAAGGCCCCATTGACAACCCAGAGAATAGTAATTATCCATTCTAGCTATAAGTATAAATATACATGTATTTGAACTTAGTTGATCATAAATACACCTTTTACAGTTCAATATGGAGAAGATGTGTAATGTAACATAACACTAAATTCAATGTACATTGATCAAATATAATATTTACAAAAAAAAGAAATGTGTGAAGTTGGATCTGATTCACATTATAAACTAGCCTGGATGCATATTAACCTAGAATCTATCAATCATTGACAGGGATCAAATAATTTGAGATGAAAACCTCTTTTAGAGTGAAAAAATCTGAGTAAAGTTTTGTATGTCGAGATATTTGATCCCTCTTGACACTTGATAAATCCAAGGACATAAAGATAAATCTAGGTTGGTTAACAATAACAACACTATTGTGATAGATAATAACTAAGTTAGTTATGATTTAATCTTGTGTTCTTAGGAGATTTATCCCGACCAACAACTATGACATTATTTAAATAATTTATCCTAGATAACAAAAGAAGACATTATTCCAATTCTTGATCCTAGATAACAACAAGGACATTTTTGCAATGATCAATTCTAGCGAACATTGACACTATTGCAATAGTTTATCCTAGAGAGAAAAATGATAAACAAAATTTACTTTTCTTAGGTGGACAAGGTCCTAGTCCCAAGTCTTACTCAAGCAAGGTCTAGGTCCCAAACTTTGTTTATATAGGTAATTCTTAATGTGAAACATGCCTATATAATGAGTAATCACCATTGGATATTTGGCCAACATATATAAATGTCATAAACATAGACAATTTCAAAATCCATAGAAGGTCTCTATTCATTTTTGGAGTAAGGATAATCCTCATAGCAATGTCTTGGAAAAACTAATGCCACTAATGTCTTCCTTCTTCATTGGTGAATTGTCATGAGCACTGCAAACAATTATGTTCATGGAATATATTCATCATTATCATATTATAAGTTTATATGTGTTGCATTCACATGGAAAATACAAGACCTAAAATGAAGCTGGAATATTGATTTAAAAGTAGGACAATGAAAAATTATATAACATAACTCTTGTATGAATGGTTTATTCATCAGCCATGAGAATAGAGGTTCCTGATTGTTGTTATTAGGCTTAGATGATTTATTCCTAAAACTTTAAAGATAGAATACTCACTTATACACCACAAACAATGGTTGTGTTAAGGAATGGTTTGTTACCAATTTGCATTCAAACAATGAAGATCCTTATTATCAATGACATAGGCTTAAGTGGTCTAGATGCATTCTACAATTTATTACACTAATAATATGGTATCTACAAAAACCACAAAGATCAACTTTGCAGTTGCAAGGGTCAACAAACACATCTTATGTACACAAAAAAATTATTGGGCATATACACAAAGGATAAATACCCACGATTTGAATATTTTTTCTATAAAATAACAATAAATATTATATTAATATTTTTTTATACAAAGACAATTTAACTTTAAAATATCTTTTAAATTCAAATTGAACTTTAAAGTCAATTTGGTAGGATGGTAGAGAAAAAACATATGAAAATGGGGAAAATGAAAAAAATTAGTGATAATAAATCCTTTTCAAAACCATGGTTTATTTTTTATGGTATATAATAATTAAAACCATCTTACATATTACCTATGGAATTTTTTTCTTGTCTCTCATGGAGGAATATAGAATAGGGAATATGACATGAACTCCATAGAAAAAAGTGAATAACCCAACAAAAACCAGTAAAAAAATTAGGATATTGGATATATAGAGTGTGTGTGTAAGTCATATTTGACTTTGGAAACCCTCCCATATCATCAAGGAATGCAAATATTCTATCCATGTCAAATTTCAGTGCATACAAAAAAAGTTTGAAAAGATTTCAACGTTGGCCCCATTCACAGGTAAATTAGTGTAAGAGAATAATTCATAGAAATTAAATTGTATAGTTACGTACCTGATATATGTATCATCCTTCTTATGTATCTTCTTCTTCATCAAACTCGACATATATATCATCATCCAGTTCAGAAACTATGTTCGAAGGATTGAAGATATCATCATCGTCATCAATATTGTCATTTTAGAGAATATCTTCATATGTACCTACAACCTCTGCTCTTAATCATGCAGAAGTAAAATGGGAAATGAAAATCATACTAGGCCATAATGGTTGTAATTTTAAGAATAAAATCAAACTTATTTCCTCTGGACAAAACATGTTCATACACATTTCTAGAAATATGTGGGTATCCGTATCTATAATGTAGGCCAATTATTGAAATATGGAAAAGATTAACAATGATGATGACGATGATGAAAATGACGATGACGATGATGACAATGAAAAAGATGATGATGATGATGATGATTATGATGATGGTGATGGTGATGATGATGACAGTGACGATGATGATGTCGACAATGACGATGATGATGATCATGACAATGATGATGATAATGATGACGACAATGATGATGACGATGATGATAATGATGATGATGATAATGATGATGATGGTGGTGGTGATGGTGGTGGTGGTGATGATGATGATGATGATGAAAATGCTAAAAAAAATTATAATCATGATGATTATAATGACAACGACGATGATCATGATGATGATGAAAATGACAATGACTATGATGATGCCAATGAAAATGATGATGATCATGATGATGATGATGATGAAATTCATGATGACAATGACGATGACGATGACGATGATGACGATGATGATGACAATGATGATGATGATGACGATAATGATGACGATGACGATGACGGTGATGATGATGATGATAGTGTCAATGATAATGATGATTCCAATTATAATGTAGACGGTGATAATAATAAAAGTGTGCATTGGAAAAAGTTGTAAACTTGTATGATTTGGATTTCAAACTTGTTTCAAAAGTCATCAGTGATAAATTGAAAAATGGCATCCACACATTTCAATCTCCTCAACTTGGTGTATGAGGTAGTGTTCTTGTGCATTGAAACTTGTTGGAGGTAGATACGTTTTCATTTCACACATTAGATGATGAATTTCTCTCTTCCAATACTTTATATCATCTTCATGGATTTTTTTCAATGAAAACTATCTACAGATCATGACAAAAGAAAATAACATGTTTCAATATAACATAATATATATTACATTACAAGTAAAACACATGTCATTAAGTACAACAACAAATTGATTTTTTTTTTCATATAAATCACAACTACTTATCTCATGTATTTTCCAAGATCATATATAACTTGGTTAACATTGTTTTCAAAGTCATTTGGGGGAGATAGCGGTAGAGCATATTGTAACAATAAAAATGAATCATTATTTGTTTCCAAAGTAGACAATTTTTTTTTATTAAAAGATGTATACGAACAATATATAAATATGTATACCAAAATTATTACCTTAATGAAGGTATGTCAATCATGTGTTTTTACCCCACCAAATTCACCTTTCTTCATTAAGATATTATTTATGTTTGAAGAAAAACCTGTGGGAAATTTAATTCTTTGAATGAACTCTTTTACATCATTGCTTTGTTTCTCTGTTAATAACCATAGAATTTTATTTCAGTCTCCATCACTATTTGATCAGATCACACTTCGCATTGCATGATTGGCTTCCTGAATGTCAGTACAAATTTTGACAATTTTTTCTTTATCCCTCCCACCATATATGATTCGCCATAACATTTCTGTCACATTCTTCCCGATATGCATTGTATCAAACAAATGATCTATTTTTATCTCCTCAAAGTAGGGAAACCTCGTGAATTGAGTGGGATAACATTTCATTCCTTGTGGAAGCCCCTTATTAATACCTTCATGATGGTGGCCTTCATGAAGAATAAAATAAATCACAAAAATAATTATCAAATACAATAAAATAAATTCAATAATTAAAATAAAAATTTAAAACATTACATATATGATACATAAAGAATTTTTTTAACTTGATGATTTCTATTATATTCCAACCTCCATAGGTGAGGTCTCATTCTTTGTGGTTTTAATCTAGTCTCTTCTTTCCCATTGAAAATATGTTTTTTCAGTGGTACTATACCTATGGTTCTTAGGGAGGAGGTTCCTATACTCATCAAACACGACCTTTCCTAAACTTTTTGAATGATGATACTTCATCTTAGGACCAAAAAATGTACATGCAAATTTACCCTTTGTTTGAAGATCTGCAATGAATGGATTAATGTCAGAATGAGATTATTTAAAAAACATGCATGATATCTTTAAAAAATTATATAGTATTAAAGTCTAACAAAATTCTACATACCACAAAAATGTGTTAGTCCTGGGGCATCATGAATTTTCCATACAAGTATTCCATAGAATTGAAATTTTTTCTCCCTGATTGGTTTATAGATGTCATACATAGTGATGTTGGCCCATAATTTTAGTAGCTCGTCGATAAGAGGTTTGATATGTACATTCATGTATTTAATTTGGTACTTACCTAACTGTTTGAAATTACACATAATTACTACCATTATATGTATATATAACTACTAGCGGGAAAACCCCCTATGAGTACACTAGGGTTCAGAATGTAGGCAGATCAATTAACTGTCTAAAATTAAACTACTTCTCTAACTACCCCAAACATATCCAATACTCATGCAAGAAAAGAAAAGATGAGGAAGATCAGGTAACGATACCTCTACTACACGTCTAGTGATGACCTCGTCGCGCTTGGAAGATTTGTTGACTGCACACCTCCTCCCAGGGTTGGCGTGCATCCAAATATTTACAAAAAACAAATGAAGAGCATGATATTCCATATACAAATTAGGGTTAGATGTTATAATGCCAAAACATAAAAAATTAAAATAATTCAATACACCTTGATTTGGGATAGGAAAAGTAATTATTTTATTAATAACTCAAAGATTATACCTTTACAATCAAAGTCGACTACTGCTCCACGAACCTAGTCCGGGCTCCTCTTCACCAAGCTCCAAGTGAAAATTTGTATGGCTTCTCCTCTCAACATTCTGATCTCTTCTTGGGAAGTGAATGGGTTTCTAATGGAGGAAGAAGGGCTAATTGGGAAATGTGGAGGAAATTCTCACAAAAGGGTTGCAATAACTTAGGCAAGGAGGGGATGTGAAACAGACAAAGTTTCATTGTTCTTATGTCTAAATGTAAAATGAGACCCCAAAACCTCCTTTTATATGGTAAAAGGATTGTTATTCGGTTGGGTGACAGGCTATAGGCGGTGGATTAGTTGGGAAACTACCCAATAACCCACAATCTCAACAAATTCCTTTCAACTTTTTATTTTTTGCAACTTTTGCAAGTATACATGGGTTGTAGTGGTGCAACATGCGTACGTATGTGAGCTGTAGTGGTGCAGCAAGCGTATGTATGTGGGAAATAGTGGTGTAGGGCACGCACATCTTCAAAAAAAATGGTTTTTAGAAGAAAAACTCAACAATGGCTTGGGAACAAATGCAAGTAAGAGGGCCAAAGACCAGGTATGCATGTGTAGAGAAATGTAGGGTTATAATAGATTCCCCATAATGTATGAGGTTATAAGAGAATTTGATGGCTGAAACGCATTAAAAAATCTTCGCTAATGTATGAAATGAGTGATCCTAGGAGTAGAGTTCGGGAGGTGCCATCTGCAAAATAAAAATTGTCTCTCCGAGGTGGGCATACCCATGCTCGATATGAAATAAATCATGGATGCCAGTAAAATACACTGAAGATCCATGTCATATAACTATATAAAGTGTAGCCATGAGAAATACACAATGGATATACATCTCAAAATCAAAGATACACAAGTATAGTATCCATCTTCAAGAAGCCAATGATGCCTGATGGCTGGAGATGAGTTCTTTATAGCTCAAGAAACAACTTCAAGATATTCAAAAATTGGGTAGGAGTACAATGTGAGTGCATGACTTCACTACCTAGAGGTCTTCGATGGCTCATCGGAAAAATACAAGAGGATATCAATGATCAAGTAGAGAAATTCATTGATTTTGAACAAGGACTTGACTAGAATTTCAGGATGGCCGACTCATGAGGTCGAGAGAAAAACTATAGAAAGGTTGACTTAGGCTGGGTGAAACTTCCCTTGGAAAAAAGCACGAAAGATGATCAGACTCAGGAAACATGAAATTGACATAAGTTCACGATGCAAGAGGAAACACAAACTCTCCATGTGTTTGGAAGAGTAACCAAATAGAGGAGGACACAAATCTATGTAGCGAGAACATCTTCCTAAGGTCATACTATATCCCAATGATTGATGAACAAATGGAAGGATGTTATTTGTCCAAGGGTGACTCATTGTGTTGCCAAAAAAGAATATATATTTCATGTCCCCTCTTTTTGGGTTTTTTTTACTTTTTTATCTTTTTCAATTCTTAAAGAGCTTGAAAAAGAATAAAAGAATGCTATGTTACAAAGGAGGAATGAGTATCGCAAGCAAGAATACTATTTCCTAGAACAAGGAACACACTAATTCTCAGATCAAAGAGACATGTGCAGGAAGAGGACACTCGAGGAAAACCCTCGATGGGTCAAGGTGTCATGTCGTAGAGGCAAAGTTCTACAAAGCTTGCGTATAAAGCATGCTTCAAAGGTTCAGTTGAGAGCAACATGGAGCCAGAATTAGGCCAAAGATGCAAAGATGCAAATGCGATTAGCAAGACACAATGAAACCCCCTTCAATGTATTTTTAATGAGCCTAGAGAAGGTAAGCTCGGTAGTTTTTTCATGTTTAGAGAGTCTGAAAAAACTTAAAAGAAGACTCCAAGGAGTACCTTTTTCGAAAATAGTCTAGTCGGTTCGAAAAAGGGGTAAAATTGCACTGAAAAGACATCTATTCAAAACCATTTTAATGAGTGTGACAAAGACAAGATCACTCGACAATCTTTTTAATTTTAAAGAGTCTGAAAAGAGATTAACTATGGACTCATTGCCTTTTTCTGGATTTAGTCCGCTTAGCTTGAAAAAGTATAAAAGTTACTGAGGAGAACTCTCGTGGAGAGACGAATCTCCCGAGGTGTAATTTTTTCCTCCATAATCCATAGGCTGGAAAAAGGGGTAAACTCATGCCAGTACATGTTCTTATATACCAATTTAATGAGTGTGAAGGAACAAGGTCACTCAATGATATTTTCAATTTTAGGGAGTTTGAAAAGAGCTTAACTATGGACTCTGTGGGGGTTCCTTTTTCATAAGTAATCTCCAAGGCCCGAAAAAGGTGATAAACCAAAACCAAGGAGAATGTTCCTTTTTCATAAATTTAGTCCCTCAAGCCCGAAAAAGGGTTAAGCTTATACCTGAGAATACTCTTCTAGCGAACCGAAGTTCCTAGAGTATACCTTTGTTCGTACAATTGACCATCCATACCAAAAAAGGGGTAAACTACCGCCGGACAGACGTGCCTTCAAATTTGAGTTTGGTGAGCGTGAAGGGAAACAAGATCCCTCAACAATATTTTCATGTTTAGAGATTTTGAAAAGGGCTTAAAGAAGACTCCAAGAGGTTACTTTTCTCAATTAATCCAGACAAGATTGAAACGCATAAATGTAGTCTCGTCGGATGTTGCTTTCGGATTTCAAAGAGAGCTTGAAAGAAAACAAATCATGCTCATTTTTGGAGTCCCAAGGGTGAGTCCAAGAGTGATGGTGCATCAGACAAATGAGGCTCAATCTCGTAATTGTGACAGGACTAACAAGGAATCCCGAGCCTAAAGTCATTACAAACAACATGGACGCCAAAATGAAACAAGGATCTATCTAGGGCATCCATGTAAAGGTAGGCTCTACCAACTAATCACGACACTTCTAAAGAAAAAATGATGGTTCTGTGTCTCTCTTCAGTGGGTTCAATCCTATGGCAAAGAGAAAAAGACAACAAGATGCAGAAAGTGGAGGTGAAATCCTAACATATCTGCAAAAAGTTGGAAAAATGACTTTTGACCAAAGGACCTTGAAAGTGACCCATCTCACAAAATGTCACCAAACCAAAGAAAAGTGTATCGTATCATCCCATAAGAAAATCGAGAATGGAATTAAATGATTTCCAAGCCATACAAAATGACAAAGGGGGTAAAAAAAAGTCACAAAAAGGGCCAAAAAAGTCTATAAATAGAAGTTGACAACTCATTTTCACTATTGCAATTTGAAAATTAACCAAAAGGTAAAAAAAAAAACCTTTGCTAAAGAAGTTGATTCTAGGAGATTAAGAGGATGAAACGAACTTCTGCTTAGACCAAATAAGTACAAACTCATCCCTCCTGCATTTTCATTCTTCCTTTGTGCATTATTTTTGTTTTTTGGGGGGTGCGCTCCCATAAAAAGAAGCGGCCCTACGTGTATGCGGGATTTCCAAGGACAGACCACATATGCACGTAGGAAAAAAAAAATCTGCTAGTTTACATACGCGACTGCGGCCAAAACAACCCGCGTACACCCTCAAAAGCATGGAAAAATTAAGGATTCAAGAGCTAACTCCCCTTTGAATTGTCATGGAACATGATGTATTTCCATTGGAGGGAGAGGGAACACAAGGATATTGTTATCTTGGTCGATAAGGACCCTACTGCCATTGTCGCATTGAAATAATGTGGGTTGTGGAAGTTCTTCCGGTGTCTGTTTATGGGGGCACAAATTAGGTTATTGAATACTGTGTTATATTAATGGAATCCAATTGCTGAGGCTTTTATGATAGAGGGGTAGTCATTGAATCCAACGACTAAGGAAATATACTTCCTGACTGGCCTCTCAAGGAGAGGGGAAACATTTAATTTGCACACTTTTCCCAGCCTTTCAACATTGAGGATTATATTAGGATGTACTGTGAGGTCGACACTGAGAAGGTAGGTTCTCAAGTGCCCATTCACAAAGTCACCAGTTTGAAACTCATGAGGGTGATCTTATTACTCATTGGGTAGATCACTGGATCCATGTCACTTCCCCAAGATTCTCGAGTGCACATGCATTATGCAATTCAGTGCCAGGAGGAACATATCTATGACTGGAGTATGACCATGCTCACATGCATGAAGAGGCAGCTGACAGAGTGTCGAGAGCGTAGCAACAAAAAATTCGGTTTTGGCACCATACTATGCTCATTCTTCTTCGGAAGGGTGCCCATTCTGAGTCCCAGAGAGACTGTACGAGGGCATGTGGCCTCCTTCCTAGTGGTATGTATATGAGAAACACTACTGCCACGACATGGGGAGGAAGGACCATAGAGGCCTTCGTCGAAAAATTCTTCGACTAGTGGGAATAGTAGATTCCAATGATAGAGGACTACCCCTACATTAGAATCAACTTCTCTTGAGATCCAGACATACCCGTGACTCCCAGAGAGGAGAGAGGAGAGCTAGGTACATGTTTTTAAAGTTATTTAATTTTTTGATTTCTTTTATATATATCATTTTTATATGCATCAAAGTACCGACATCTATGTATATGTTATTTACAGATGTGGGACCAGTGCGCTCGACAGACTTCACAAGGACTTGGTGACGTACTTGACTAGAGGCAGGACCAACAGTCACAGGGGGACCTCTAGCTAGAGAGGCTGAGAGAGTTTTGAGGCAGGTAGAGCGCAACCTCACTGCACTTACTTGTATAGTTCCCATGGTCAAGATCAAGGATCTACTACCATCCATGCAGCCTCATGTAGTGGAGGTTCCATGCACTTGGGTCCAACTTTTCCAGCGTTTGGCCAATGTCGTCATTCACTACGGTAGGGCCAATAGGTCCTAATTTTAGATAGGCTATAATATTATGTGCCGATAACACTTTTTGTATATGTTTTAGGGCATAATCCCCGTGATGTATACCAAACTTTATTTTTTGAGGCTTTCATGCCCACCTATGTACTCTGATATTTTTGACATATATATATATATATATATTTACACCTTTATTCGTCTTATGGATCACATTTTTTTACAAATTTATGTTTTAAGAGATGTACCCTAAGGAAACGTCAGTGTAAAGTAGGATCATATAAACGGTAAATCCATTTAACTGGGACACACCCAATTGTTCATTTAAGTATACCCGAAGGTGATAAATTCCATGCGACAAAGCGTCATGAAGCAACTCTATCACTGCACTATACTTGGTGACATTGTTTGTGGCGTCACCTAGACAGATACCTCGGGAAGATAGAGATCAACCTTCAGGTGTGAAAATCACCCAAGCTATGGAAGAAAGCATCCGAGTGTGTCGGCTAGCACCATCCGCAAACCCAAAAAAAACCTCTGATTCAATTGACATCTGCTACAGTAAAAAGGAAGACATAAATAAATACACGCCCATAAAATGAAAAAGATAAAAAATGGTATAAGAACTATATATATGTACAAGAAGTCACGTAGGTGACCAAATTAAGAGTAATACTTCTTGAGGTAGATCCCATTTCTAGGCTCTGCCAAGGCATTTCCCTCAAAGTCAACTAGATGGTAAGCGCCCTTCTTTAAGACCTCTTTCACGATGAAAGGTCTGAACCACATGGGTTTGAACTTGCTTGCCCCCAGGGGATCCTTGTCTTGGTCATAGACCAAGACAAGATTTCCTTTGGAGAAAATCCAAGGATGAACAGACCAATCATATTGACACTTGACTCGTTGCTTATGATCCTCATCGGCTGAGGTTGTATCATGACATTTCTCATCAAGATTCTCAAGATATAATAGGTGTTCCTCAAGCGGTGAAGTGTCTGGCAGTAACTCCACTGTCAACTTTAAAGATGGGATATGGCATTCAATAGGCAAGATTGCTTCCAACCCATATACGATTTGAAAAGGTGAGAAACTGGTGGTAGTATTTACATATGTTTGATAGGCCTGTAACACCGATTATAACATCAAATGAAAATTTGACTTGGAAGAATTGATTGTTTGTTGAATAATAGTCTTGAGGGACTTATTCATAGCTTCCACCTGACCATTTGCTTGTGGGTAGTAGGCTGATGAATTTTCTTGCATCAAACCAAGCTTTGATGTTAACTCAGACATCATTTTGTTCTAGAAGTGACTACCATGGTCAGTGAAAATCTCCTTCGGGATGCTAAATCTTGCTACTATCTGGTTAAAAATGAAGAGAGTCTTTGTTTCTCCATCATTGTTTAATGTTGGCATAGCCTTGACTCACTTTGTCAAGTAGTCTACTGCTACGATGATATAACGATGCCCCTTGGATGAAGCCAGGTGACATGTAGTAAAATAAATTCCCCACTTAGTGAAGGGCCCAACAACGATTACGGGAAACATGGGAGCAGAATGTGCCTAAATATTTCGAGAGAAGATCTGACATGGGTGGCACTTCTTGACCGACTCAACGCAATATTTGATTAACGTAGGAAAAAAGTAACCAGCACATAAAATATTTTGGCCTGGTTCCAACCCAGACATATGACCATCACATGCTCCAGTGTTCAGAACGAGCTCTGCTTCCTCGTGTATAAGGCACCAATGAAGAATGAAATATACACCTCGACGATACAGAGTATCATCGAGTATGAGATAGTTTCGTGCCTGATGGAGAATTCATCGATGCTTGTTGCGAGAAGCAGAAGAAGGGCACTTCAAAGTCTAGATAGAGATTGGTATATCTCCATACTAGGGGTCCGAAGATGTGATAAAAAAAATATCTTCTTTGGTAGGATATTCTTCGGGCATAAGATCACTTGATTCGACTAGAAGTTCCCAGATAATTTTGACAAAGACCAACGACTTTTTGGATTTCGCGGAAAAAAAATCCAAGTCAAACTCCTGGAGGATTACAATCCATCTACTGATATTTCTGCCAATGACCCATTGTGTCAACACATATTGAAAGGGATTCATGATCGCATTGATGGTGTTCTTGCACAACAAAATGTGATGACGGAACCACTGGACAGCATGCACTATTGTCAAAGCAAGCTTCTCAACATGGGAATAGTTGAGTTCCGGACCAACCAAGCCTTGACTCGGGTAAAAAATAACATTCTCTTCAATCACATCATCCTTCTGAACCAAGACCATGCCAATGGTTGACTCTACAACGACCAAGTACAACAAGAAATCTCTGTTATACTGAAGATGCCGAAGCAGAGGGGAAGACATAAGGGTGCATTTCAATGCTTCAAAAGAGGGTTGAGTGGCTTCGTCCCAATAGAAAGGGACTCCCTTTTTGAATAAACACATGAACCCTTTAGTGATCTTGGCATAGTTCACGAAAAAATGCTCAAGAAATTTCACTTTCCCCTATAAGATCTGAAGCTGGGGTATTGTGCACGGGGAAGGAAAATGAACTATCGCTTCAACCTTAAGAGGATCGACCATGATCTTTGTTTTCAAAACAATGAAACCTAAGAGACAACCCAATGTCACGCATAAACTGAATTTGTTAGAATTCAATCGAATCTGATAGTAGCGACAACGTTTGAAGATTAGTCAGAGGTGTGTGGGATGATCAGATCTCTTATGAGAGCATGATTCTATATCATCAAGGTAAGCCTCGACTATATTTTTTTAAGGTCATGGAAAGAAAAATACATGGCCCACTAAAAAGTGGCTCCATCATTTTTCAGGCCAAAAGGCATCTTACGATAAGGAAATTTGCCCCAAGGACAGATAATTTTTTTTTTATGTTGGTCTTAGGGTTTGATTTGAATCTAGTTATATCCCAAAAAAACATCCATGAATGAAAATACCTCACATCATGCACATTCATCGACAATATGATCGATGAATGGGATGGGAAAATTATCTTTTAGATAGGCCTTGTTCAATTCACAGAATTCCATGCACACATGAATCGTACCCTATTTTTTGTTAACTGGAATGGGATTTGACACCCATTCCGTCAACTGTATGGGGTATATGAAACCAACTTTAAGCAATTTCTCTACTTCATTCTTAATCGCTGTCACTTTCCAAGGATTCACCGGATGAAGCTTCTATCAGAATGACTTGGTGTTAGGGTAAGTCATTATCTCATGTTCGATGATTCTTGGATCAATGCCTGGAATTTCCTCATAAGACTAGGCAAAAACGTCATGGAATTCCTTAAATAACTCTGTATAAATTTGAATCTCTTCAGGGGAGCACTCTGCTTTGATGAAAACATTCTCCATGATGCCAGGGTTTCTGGAGATATCTATAGGGATCGTTTCAACGATACTCACCATATTACCCTTGGCGTAAACTGCATGCGTAGCCAGAGGATTAATAGCACAAGACCTATCTCCAGTCATAGTCAACACAAATTCACCTGCCTCTATTCTTCTTAACTCTAGGAGGAAATAAGATTTGTGATGGAGATAATTCTAGGGTCTATCTAGACCTGTCAATGCCTCAAAAATTGCCTCATCTAAGGGAAAGACCAGATATAAAGAATCTATAGTGGAAAGGGAACCTTGAGCCCAAATAGGCTTGAGAACTGGATCTAACTCCTGTGCGGGAGTCATAACGGGGTCGAATGACGCTTGTTGGACAATGTTGTATGAAAATTTTGTTACAGAGCAGGGCATGGCCATGATGGAATTCTTTGTTCCTTCCATTGAGGCTGATGGGGAAGGAAGATTCCACGAATCATGAAAGTAAGTCATTCAAAACGACGACATTTGAAAATTTTCAGCCCTAGTCTAGTCGGGGGAAACCGATATAAGTTTGACATCGCCATAAGGAGGCGAGTAATCAAAAGTATCCATAAATGATGTACACAAACCAACCCCTATGTTGATGGTGCCCGGTTGTGGGTTATCAATCATCGGGACCGTGGATGCCCCCGATGAAGGGTCAGGACAGGAGCAGAACAATTGGTCAATGGTCACAATTCGACCTTCGTGTGGAAACAACAATAGCCAGAAGAAAATAGCAACCACTGCATGCATTGCATAGGTCCAACTCCTTCCTAACAAAAGGTTGTAGTCGAGAGACACATCGACCACTTCAACTTTGATGCACACGGTCTTCCCTCCTAATTGTATGGGGAAAGAAGGAATGATTCCATGTGGTTTGAATGAATGATCGTCGAATGCCATAAGAAATGTAGGAGACAGAGACAGAACAGGTTATCCGTTGGCCTTCCAACACGCCAATGAAATCACGCAAGTCGAGGCACTCTCATCAACCACCGTGCGAAGATATTCCATGCAAAAATTTTCATGGTGTAAGCCACTACTATCTGAAATGCAATGTGATAAGGAAAACGAGGTTTCAAGTCGGTTGGATCGATAAATATCGCTCTCAGGATACAAGTCTTTGCAGATTCCAAGGTGGATAACAGGGCCTTTCTCTGTGAAGGGAATCTCTGGAGGACCTCCAAAACAGAAATATTGCAAGGGGTTTGTGCCAAATCCTCCACAACTTAGTAATTTTGGGCAGCCCTCGCATTCAAATTATGTGAATCTTTCTTGAACACACCTCTAGTTATGTGTGTCATTGTTTCTTCCATCGTCTTCTCAATATAGAGAGGAATTAGTGGATTTGTGGCTTCTTTATCCTTTTTGGCAGATTTCGGCATACTGTAATATCGGGACCTAGTCGATATATGAGCGTCACCTTTTAACATGTAAACATTCACAACCAAGGTATTACTAGTACACACGGGGGGTCCCTGACTTCCCCCTTCTGCGCTTGAAGACGCTGAGGCTTGAGCCATGTTTTTCCCATGTGGAAATAGGTTCATCAACACAACAGGTTGTTGCTATGCCAATATATTCTAGGCCTCCACAAGTCGAGGGAACAGGTGAGTCAGGTGGTTGTTTGTGCAAAGGTTACACGGATATTTTGAATTTCTCTTCTCTGTGTTTCCCCTGCCAAAATTGTTATTAGGCTTCTTATCCCCTTTACCATTCTTATTTTGTTGTTTTTTCTTTCCTTCAGTATGTTGTTCGACCTTTGGGTTCATCGACAACAAACTCTGTACGTCTGACATTTGGGTAGGGGGGACATCTGAACCAGAGGTCTGGATGGTCATTGTCTATTGTATCGACAATTGTTTCAATTGATTTGACAACAGATCAATGGAATTTCCTTGTGCTGAAACAACTATACCATCAGCATGTGGTCCAAAATTTTGTCTGGCCTTATCAAGGATGGACCATGGTGCATCTAGAAAGATCTTATAGAGTAAGCTAGACCGAGAGTAAATCAGTTCAAGTTGTTGCACTCTCATTATCGCCTCCTCCCTTGAAAACACTCCCAAAGTTGCAACATCCTTGGTTAAAAATGGTACCAAAGACTTCAGGAACCACTCCAGCAAAAAGGTCGGTGGGACTTGTACCTTAATCAATTTCTTTTGACGCTGCCATTCTCGGATGTGATCTAAGATATGATCGGCCTTAGTCTGCTCAAAGTTGGCCAACAATTCGGTGCTGACATCGTATCTCACTGGTAGGTGGAAATGTTTTAGGAAGAGGATCGCCAAGTCACTAAAGTAAGAATACCTTGAGCGGTCAATCTCAATATACCATTTCGTGGCACCCCCGATAAGAGTGCATTGAAACATGCACAATTGTATGGATTTGTCTCGCAATGAGTTGGATGAGCACCATAACTAGAAAATTTTCATGTGATCACCTGGGTCTTTGTCGGGCTTGCCCTCAAATTTTGGAATATCGGAGAGCAACTTGGTCATCATAGGGGGCCAATGCGGATCATGAAAAATTGGCTCGTTAAGAAACCTTGACAAGTCTATTAGATGTAATGTTTCCAAGAAGGTTAGTTTGGGTTCGGTACTTTGTACACAAAAAGGGGGGCCTGGAATTTCACTGGCACCAGGTTTCCATGAAAAGTTGGGTTGCTGGCCAGGGTTTCGGTAGACACTGTAGCCTTGACTAGCATACAATATCTGCATTTTTTGGGATATCATCAGCTGATTCTCGTAATTGGATGACGTGTGTTGGGTGGGGATTGATCCCTGTGTTGTGTTCCAAATGTTTTGGAAGGGGATGCCCCCAACCGATCCGACAATCATAGGTACTGAGCCCTGCACGAGGTTCCATTGACGATGGAAGGGGTTTCCCCTGACTGGCATCCCTTGAGAAGGAACTGATCCCTGCGAAGGATTCAAAAGTCCTTGTGAGGAGAAAACTCATGTACTTTCCCTCTGTGTAGGAATAGTACCCTGCACAGGATTCTGTTGTCCAAAACCAGGGTTTCCCCCAATTGAGATGGAAGCCGAAGAAAACGCGTTATTACCAAATGAATCGAACAAAGAGAATGACATGGATCCCACCAGAGTAGTGTAAGACGAAGGTCCTAGATTGCCTCCTTCAAACAAGTTGTAGTTAGCACTCGACCCAATAGGTTTCTAACAAACATTACCGAGCGATGGGGACAGAGGAGGTATGTGACCCCCACCATAAGGGATGGAATTAAAGGAGACTGAGGTGCCTTCAGTAGACCCTTTCACGTGAGCATTAGATCTCCTTGTCCCCAGATCCATGGTCTGTAAGGAGGAGTAGGAAAGGAATGGGTTCAAATCAAATCCGAGCATCCCATATGAAAATGGAGGGCTCATTGCTCTCTGTGTAAATGAAGCAGTGGCCACCATGAATGATGTTATTGGACCATTGCCCGAGATAGAGGGGGTCGAGACCACTATGGTTTGAACCGACAAATTTGGGTTAGGAGGCAACATACCCCCTGTGGTAGTAGTTGAAATGGGAGTGTGAGGACTCCCAGATGAAGTAGCAACATTTTCTTCCATAGTTTCTTGTAATATTATCTGACACTCATAAGGTGTCACCCTTGGAGGGACAACTTGTACTAATATTGGCACTGACAAGTCAGTGATCGAAGGGTTGGCTGGCCCAAGAGCTTTCGATCCAAGGTCAGAAATAGTAGGTTCCTTCAGATTCGAGTAATATCCTCCTGGATTAGGCTCAGGCACAGTTTCTTGCGGCCCGGTCACTTTGAATGACCCTTGTTGGTCAAGTCTTCACCATAATGGTGGCAGTAGTGGCTCTAATGCAACCAGTGGCAGGACCTAAAGCCTTCATGACTGACGAAGCTCTTGCTCTTCCACCTTGTGAAAATATCAACGACACGGTAATGCTTTAAGTATTGTTTAAAAAAAATCACATGCTAGAAAAATTCCTATAAGATAAATCAAGTAAACCATTATCTAGTTGGAAGAACAGTTACGCTAGCCAACACTAGAGAAACTTACTGGTGCAAGCATGAAATCACCCTCTCGGTATAATCTGCAAAGTGTAACCCGACATCTTCCCTAGGTACCACAGTATACCCCCGTAGTCACCTGTGTAAGTCCCTAGAAAACGGGCAACTAAGTTTTCATCTCACAAACAATCACCAGGTGAGTGTAGTCGATAGTTAGGTGGACCGCAATAGTAGGATAACAAGTCTGAAACCTACCGAAGGTATCGAAAGAAAGTGTTCTGGAATACAAAAAAGGATATCAAACAAATTCAAGGTCCATGAACCTTCGTAGGAAAATGCGAGCGATAGTATTCCCATGACAGATCCTCAATATGTGTTCCCCACTATGTTTAGTCCAGATTTGGAGGGGTTATCTCTGCTTCCTTTCCTCATGCGACCTCATGTTTAGCCTCTGTGTTAGAGGGGGTTCCCGGATAACTTTCATGTCACTAGACTTTAACACTCCCTAACTATGACTCTGATGTTTTTTAATGGCCTTGACGAGTTTCCTCTCCAACCTAATTCAAGGCCCTAACCCTAAACTAGTTGGTCGACCCTACAAACACAAAAGTCTAATTAATTTTAGATTTAGCATTTGTTTTAATGGCTTGATTAACTCAAAGGATATGGCAGTGAAACTAGTGATGAGAGACGAAAAGAGGAGAAAAAGATGAAACTCTAGAAGAAAAATTACTTCTATTCAAAAGTAAATATTTACAACTAACTCTTTGTAACTAAATTTTCTGTAACTAACTTTTTCCAATATCTTTAAAAAGAAGACCTAAAACTAAATTTCACTTGACTACAAGCTACTTAAGTTTCAAGACATCAATAAAGAACTTAAGAAAAATGAACTCTTTTTCCTTACAAGTAGACTAACTAACTCCAACTACTTTACCAAATTGAAAATGAATTATTTTTTTTTGAAAAATGCTTCAAATAGAAAAAACTGAACTAAATCTTTTTTCTCTTTTTTCAAAGCAAATGAAAGGGATAAAAAGAACAAGACAAGACTGAAGAAGATTATTTGGCCTACTGTGGATCACAGGGAATCACAAAGGAAACCAAACAGGAATATCAATCACTCAAAGACTCATTCAAAACCATTTCAGAAGTAAACACATGAAACTTAAAAAAGATAAGTAAACTGAATTCTAACCCAAGCTATGGCTGTAAAAATAGAGACTCTAAACTCTATCAAGAAACCATGAGAAGTTAAAACCTTAATCAAGAAAGAGGTTGACTACCTCTTTTAAAAATAAAAATAAATCTTGAACTAGGTACACTATTTTTCTTTTAGTAGCCTGCGTATGTACACAGGTTGTTTACTTAGGAGGATGCGTATGTATGTAGGCTATCCCAAAGAAGGGCACGTACACCTCTATACTCCCTCAAAAAAGAAAGAAAACATATAGAATTATAGGGAAGGGAGAACTAGTATGGCACTTGAAGGTGACCAGAATCCCTTAAAAGACTCAGAGGACTCAATAGAAACTCGAAACGCAGAAAAACCAATCAGACAACCCGAAAATCCCCTAAAACCCTAGAGGCTTCCCCAGTATGGTCTCCACTTCTACTAGCAGGAAACCCCCCTATGACTACACTATGGTTCATACTGTAGGCATACTATAGTTATCTAAAAATCAACTACTTCTCCAAATACCCCAAACATACCCAAAACTCATACAAGAAAATCAAAGATGAGGAAGGTTGGGTAACTATACCTCTACTCCGCATCCAGTGATGACTTCTTCATGCTTGGAATATTTTCTGACTGCACACCTCCTCCCAGGGTTGGCCTGCATCCAAAGATTGATAAAAAACAAATGACAAGCATGCTATTCCATATACAAATTAGGGTTAGACGTTAGAATGTCAAAACATAAACTATTAAAAGAATTCAATACACCATGATTTGGGACAAGAAAAGTAATTATTTTATTAATAACTCGATGATTATACCTTTACAATCAAAGCCAACTACTGCTCCACGAGCATGGTCTGGGCTCCTCTTCACCAAGATCCAAGTGCATCTTTGTATGGCTTCTCCTCTCAAACTTTTGATCTCTTCTTGGGAAGTGAATGGGTTTTTGATGGAGGAAGAAGGGATAATTGGGAAATGTAGAGGAAATTCTCACAAAAGGGCTGCAATAACTTGGGAAAGGAGGGGATGTGAAATGGGCAAAGTTTCACTCTTCTTATGTCTATATGTAAAATGAGACCCAACACCTCCTTTTATATGGGAAAATGATGTTTATTTGGTTGGGTGATGGGCTATTGGCGGTGGATTAGTTGGGAAACTACCCAATAGCTCGTAGTCTCAATGAATTCCTTGCAACTTTTTATTTTTTGCAACTTTTTCAAGTATACGTGGGCTGTAGTGGTGCAACATGAGTACATACGCGAGTTGTATTGGTGCAACAAGCATATGTACACGGGCAGTAATGGTGCATGGCGCGTACATCTTCAAAAAATTGGTTTTTTAGAAGAGAAACTCAATAGTGGCTTGGAAAAAAATGCAAGTAAGAGGGCCAAAGGATAGGTATGCATGTGTAGAGAAATTTAGGGTTATAACAATAAGTAAATAAATAAATAAAAGATATTATGCAAAAAACAAACCAAATGAAAATGTTACATTCAAAAAATTAATGTAAAGAAATACCTAGAACAATCATTGTCAACATTATGTTCTCCCTCTTTATTGACATCCAAGGAGGAATGTTATTTTTGATAACAAAAATAGGCCACACTGAGTAAATAGACCTAATGTCTCTAAACCATCAACTGCCAATGAAATCCTAACATTATGAGGTTTGTATTTGAAATATGCCCATTTTTCCTCAATTTCCGTAAAAGCATAACCATCTGCAGACATTCGAAGAACACCATGTCCACTTTTGTTTCGTGCATGGTAATACATAAATTTTTCTATGCTTTCACACTTGAACAATCATTGCAAACATGGAATTATGGGAATATGATGAAGAACCTTTTGAGGTACCCTTTTTGTTGCTTGATCAGTTCGATATCTACTGATATGACATTGCGGGCATTCTATTTTTGATGCATGTTGTCCATAATATATAATATGATCATTAGGACATGCATCTATAGTTTGATACTCCATTCCAATTTCTTTTATAATGGCATGGAAATCTCGATGTGTGCAAGGTAAAATCTTTGACGATGGTAACAACAATTCACCTAGCAATCTACAACATTGTTGGAAATACTGAGAGAGGGGGGGGGGGTGAATCATTATCACCTTTTTAAACAATTAGTAATTAATTTTTTATTCTAGTTATCATCACTATTGATCAACAATGGAATTTTTATTTAAACAATCAATTATATAAGTATACTTCAATAAGCATTACAAAATTTATAAAGAATAATCTTGTTTTTTTGAAGGACACCAATCCTCTTTAAAGAACCGACTCTTGGAGACACAAATCGCCTTCTTCAGGGAACCAACCCTAGGAAGCACCAAATCCCTTGTATTTATGGAACCAACCCTAAGAGGCACCAACTCCATTATCTTTAGGGAACCAACCCTAGGAAGCACCAACTGCGTTATCTTTAGGGCACTAACCCTAGGAAGCACCAACTCCCTTATTTTCACACATTACTTAGTAAAGGATATGAATCCTTCCTTTCTCCTCCCTTCCACCCTCATTGCATAAGTATATTCATATTTTATTCTTGGATTTTGCTTCTAATTTTGATCTGGACTACAGAGACACCTTTCTTTCACCATACCTTACTGTTTATATAGTATCCCAAAAGGTATGAATTTTGACCCATTGTGTCTTTTAATAATGAACCATCACACCCTTTCATTATTAACAACTATGTTATTTAATAACAAATTTATTCTTTTACAGTTATCCTTTAGGTTTATTGGGTGAACTTGGTTCTTCTTTCAATCTCTTTTAATTAAGAATCATATTCTTAAGTGGAACTAGTTTCCAGGTCAACCCACAGTTATGGAAGCCTATAATTTGACTCATTGTAATCCGTAATGAGGTGTCTAAGGACCTCTGTAGTGAATTCAGGATTAACTCTACCCTTGACATAGAACTTTAACAACCTATATGGGTGTAACAATGCTCAAGAACCAAATCTAAAGGTGCTAAACCTTTTCTCCTCTACATGCAACCGGTGGCTAGATCCATGCACTTATCCCTGTATGTGATTCAATCTAGATTGTTGATTTCCGGATTCAAATTATTTAGATAAGCGCTTCCTTCAATCCACTTCCCTTTCTAACCTCAGGCTCAAAACCACAAGCTTATCTTATCATGTGATCAGTGCTGGAACCAGGTTCTCTGGTACTTTGTCCTTCAGGATTTTTGGCCTCTATAGTCATTCAATCCTCTTGGAGTACATTTCACCGAAGTGCATATACTGTATTCACTAGTAGATCATATGGTCAGTATTTAATCTTCCATTAGATGGATGATCCTGGCTTATCCATAGGATTCAAACAAATCGACAGTCAGGACTTAATCAAGAGTTGAGATGAATGGTTCTCATTCACTCTGGGACTTTGGCTATTCGTGGCTCTAGGAATCTAGAGTAGAGAAATCCCTCTGGAGGATTACCTACCAAATAAGTCGTAGAATGGCAGTGATTTGTTACTGTCAGTTAACACCTCCACTTACGCTATCTTTCCAGTATGCTTCATCAATGATCGAGAACGCTCTCGAAGTAGATCAACGGTTAGAGTTACTTTGTGATTCACACTTACTCTATCCTTCCATTGTAATTGATCGTAAAGTCAAGAAATATTTGGTAGGATCTTAGATCAACGACCAAACATTAATTCATGATTCAGCCTTCGATGCTTTAGATTTTTGTTGGTAGGAGAAGCTGGACATTCCCGAAGTTAGTAATCCCGTAGTGATGTGGTATGTTGATGTCACTTATGATGACGTGGAATCTTAATGTGTATGCCACATGTCACCCTGATTTGTGATTTTACAGTCCTTATGTGCCACATCGACCTTGAAACTTGTCACCATATGATTAGGCCATGTGTCATCTATTGTTGACATGGTCCTACTGACGTGGGCCTACTGATGTGTCACATGTCTTCCTCCTAGATATAACGATCGTAATTTCATCTAAAGTTTCTTATTGATCAAACGGTTTTCGTTTCTTTGGGACTTCATGGCTTCAGGAGTTTTGGCACTTTTATACCATCCTTCAAATATTGTCGAAGTGAAGAATATATCTACTACCATAGATTTTCAATTTGCTTGATCCTATGGACTTTATTTATTCCTGAACTCTGAGGTTTGGGAGTTCTTGGTTTATCTAAGCTACTTATGTCACATACCCACTACCTAAATCAGATTTTTCTGGTCTTCTACCGAATCAGAAGCCCTAAATATCCATGGAGGACCAGCGTAAGCTGGCTCTTTCTTTCTCTCTCCGTTCCCATGTGATCGTGGGTCACAATCACAGTTCAAATAAACGCAGTGTCTTTTTAATTTTGCATCTCGGCGCTACGGTAATGTCAAACCGTTCGGATTTTCAACCGTCAAACCCTGACAGGGCTAGCGATCGGCCAATAGGGATGAATCCCAACAGTGCTAGAGAACAACCAATGAGAATAGGCCTCGTCGCATGGTTAAGTGGAGTATAGGTGGCATAGGTTAAAGTGTGACACGATAGTCGATAGGACAAGAGGGGGCCCCACTTCACATGCCACACTATTCTGGACCCCGCCCAATTAAAGGCAGAATGGCAAGGGCGGTCCGGAATCCACCTGAGCGTCGTTGATCATGATGAATTAATCTCGACCGTTCAAGAGTTGTGCGTCCAATTCAGGACCCCCTCCCCCCCATTAAAGGAAGAATGACAAGGGGAATATGAAATGAATCCTCAGTTGTAGATCTGGGTGGGTGGACTCTGGCCATCCAGATCTACTCGCTACTTACCCTTATGTGCATTCATGCCCCAGTGTAAAGCTAGCATCTCTTCCTCACATCGAACGGTCATATCAGATCCAGGATCCTCCAAGAGGATCCTAAACATTCATCAGAACCTAACCACATGCTAACATATCAAGGTTTATAAGTATGGACTTCCGGGTTTGAGAGCACGGGGAAACATGCCCCTTCGGTATCCCAAATTTCAGAATGCCGAAGTGCTGGACGAACCTCAATCGGTGATTAGCCCCTTGGGTTAAGCATTGGTCAATATGATCTCTTCCCATATGACCACACTCTCTCTTCCGTTGGGATGTATCAAGGCGAGAGCCTGACCTCTTGTCATTGGGACTCCTGAATCCCCGATTTCCCAAAAACAGGTAATCTCTCGACACGTCACCCCCCCTTATATCGGATGGTCCACAACTGCTTCAGGGTTTCCACCCAATAAAGTCCCGATCCCTTGTTACTAGGACTCTCGATCTCGCAATTCTCAATTTCCCGAAATGGGAGATCTCATGATGCGTGGCCTCCGTCAATCAGACGACTCAGATCTATCCCGAGATTTCCACAATGGAAAGACCCAATCTCTTATCAACAGGACTCCCGATTTCCCAACTCCCAGTTTCCCAAAATGGGTGATCTCTTGACACGTGGCCTTCGTTAATTGGATGGCTTAGATCTATTCCGGGGTTTTTCATCCCTATACACTGGGGTCTTAACCCTCGGGTAACTCCTGACAAATCCAATGGCTGTCGGGTTTTTCAGCCGAGATTTGACGGCTTGGACAGATTCCCTACTTGTGGGCTCTCCCATGACTTCCTAAATGTGGAAAGATCCACAGTCCGGATACTCTCATGGACCTTGTGGATCTATGGTCCTAAACTCTTCGCTATCCACGAAGACAGACGAAAACAAAGTGGTAAGTCATTTAACACCCTACTTTCTCCTACCAATCTAACAGTCGTGGGTGACCATAGATTCCCTGACAAAATCTCGTCCGTCGATTAATACCTATCAGGTTAAGGTACTTAACTTTCCAGCTTCCTCTTACCAAATCTAACGGTCATGAGTGGCCACAGATTTCCCAATGAAATCTCATCTGTCGATTCGTTACTTCATCCTTATGCTACCATCTCAGGTTTTTCAAGAGGGTTATTCCTCTTTGTGTAGGGTTACTAAGGCCTTACGCCTTCACATTCTCTTTCTCGGTTCTTGATGGGATTTTCAAGGAGGGTATCTCTATGGAGAGGTTTACCCAGGGTACTATCTGAAGCAGAAAAGGGTATCTCTCTCCCGAGAACTAGATGCGAAGTATGGATTAGATCAGCACGCATGTAAATGATGATTCATGAGGACATAAGCCATACATAGACTTTCCATACAAATATACAACTACTAGTACTGATCAAAACACCATACAAACATTCTTATAATGAATTCATTCACAGTTTCATAGCTTATGAGCATAATTATCAGAATACATATATTTCAAGATGCCAAAGGCAAAACACTTATCAGAAATAACACTAGGGGTTATGCAACTACTGAGAGGGGTGCTTGTTTCCACCCAACCGTAGGCTTAGCGACTCCCAGCAGATTTACCACTAGCTACCCCCGAGTTGAGACCACGATGTTGTGAGAATGCATCTCCATTTGCTAGTGACCAGGAGAGAAGGTTACTCTCCTTCCTCTCTGCTATCACTCACTCTGCATATTGCCAGAGTTCTCTTTCTCCCCTCGCGTCTACCTCCAATCACTTCTACCCCATGCCTTATCCTCTTGTGAGGTTGCGTGTGGTGCGATTTCCCTCGCATTGGCCAGTCATGATGGCTCTACGGATGGGCGGTTCACCTCCCCATCCCTCATTAATTCCTAAGGAGACATCAACCTTCCAGCCTGCGAGACATTTAATTCGTGGCCAGCGAGCTGCTTTTGGTTCTCCAGGCCAGTGGAGTCCAAATACAGTATTAATTCTCGGTGGAAGTTAACGCCACCTTTCCAGGTGCCTTCCACTGCCATCATGGGATCTTCTTCTGCACATCCCCTCTCAGCAGTCCTACAATAAAATTCATAATATTATTCACATTCGTTGACCTTTTCCTCAAGGTCCATTTACATCACATATTCACATTTATGAGTTTTCCATAGTTCTTGGCCAGTCCAGTTATTTTTACAAACTGGGGGAAACAGGGTGTTACAATTCCCTCCCCCTTCAAAGGAACATCATCCTCAATGTTCTTATCTACTAACATGAATTGCATGTATAGAAGTAAACAAAATCGGATATGCCTGTCTCATGGCATCCTCCATTTCCCATGTAGCCTCATCTGGGCCAAAATGTTTCCACTGCACCTTGATCTGTGCAATGGTTTAGTTCTGGAGCGGGGTCTCCTTTCTGTCCAGTATGCATTGGGGTTCTGGTAAAAATTCTCCCTTCGGTTCCACCTGGATCACAGACCAGTCAATTATATGATTAGCATCATGTACATATTTTTTTCAATAATGAAACATGGAAAACATTATGTGCTTTTACTGTGGGAGGAAGTGCGAGTTGATAGGCTATAGGTCCCACTCTATCTAGAACCTCAAAGTGTCCACAATACTGGGGTGCCAACTTGGCACAAGCTCCCATTTTTAGGGAACTCCTTCTGGGCTTAATTCTGAGATATACACGGTCTCCCATTTTGAACTCTCTTGGAGTTCTCTTTTGATCAGCATAACATTTTTGTCGGTTTTGGGCGATCTTCAGATTTTGTTTTATCTGAGTCACTTGTTGTTCCATTTCTTTCAGCATGTCAGGTCCAAAATAAATCCTATTTACAGGATTACTCTAGCTAATTGGAGTATTACATGGCCTACCATAGAGGACCTCGAAGGGACTCATCTTTAAGGATGCTTGGTAGCTGCTGTTGTAGGCGAATTCTACCAATGGCAGGTAGTCTTCCCATTTCCTGGGTTAATGCATTACATGCATCCTTAACATATCCTCTAATATTTGATTCACTCTTTCTGTCTGTCCGTTGGTTTGAGGGTGATAGGTAGTGCTGAACAACAATTCGGTCTCCAAACCAGCCATCAGTGATTTCCAAAAATTGGAAGTAAATTTTGTGTCTCTGTCAAATATTATCTCTCTCGGCATACCGTGTAGTCGGAATACCTCTTTCACGAATATCTGGGCAATATCTATCACCTTGCAGGTTGATTTGACAGGGACGAAATGAGAAGACTTGCTCAGTTTATCCACCACTACCATAATGGCGTCATTCTGTTTGGTTGATGTTGGCAATCTAGTGAAAAAATCCATGGATATGGTTTCCCATTTCCATTATGGGATGGGTAAAGGGTGTAGTAGTCCTGTTGGGTGTCTATGTTTTGATTTAACCTGTTGGCACTCTATGCATTGGGCCAAATATTTGGCTATGTCCTTCTTCAATCCAGGACAATAAAATTGTTTTCGGGTGGTAGTGATGATTTTCTGGTATCCTGGGTGACCAGTGTATGGTATTTTATGTAGTTCATCCATAATGAACCTCTTCAAGTCATCACAATTTGGAATGTATAGTCTATCTCTGTAAGTGAGCAGACCTCCTTTGGTCATCTGGTAGCCTTCATATTTTACTCTAGAGGGTTCTTGTTGTAGGTATAGGGTCACCGTCTGAATGAAGTAACCTGTTTCTTGTGCATTTCTGACTCTGTTCTTGACATCTGTATCACAGGTAGTCACCGCTGCCAGGTGAATTGTTTTCATGCTTCTGCTAAGGGCATCGACCACCCTATTTTCTTTCCCTTTGATGTGTTTGATTTCAAAATCAAATTCACTAAGGAGGGCCATCCATCTAGCTTGTCTAGCATTGAGCTTTGGTTGGTCAAACAAATATCACAATCCATAGTGATCTGTCATAAGTAAAAATTTTCTTCTCAAGAGGCAATGCCTCCACATTTTCAAGGCATGCATTATGGCAGCCAATTCTAGATCATGAGTCACATAGTTGACTTCATGTTCGTTCAATTTTCGGGATTCATAGTAGATCACACTTCCTTTTTGCATAAGGACTCCTCTGAGCCCTTCCTTACAGGCATCTGTGCACACAAGGAAGTCAACTTATGGGTCAACGATTTTCAACATGGGTGCATGGGTTAGTAGATGTTTCAGGGTTTGGAATCTTTCTTCACATTGCTGTGTCCACAGGAATTTTGTCCCCTTCTTCTGGAGGGTAGTGATTGGACAACCAATCTTGGAGAATCCTTTTATAAATATCCTATAGTATCCCGCCAATCCCATAAAGGATCTGATGTCTGAAACATCCTTTGGGGTAGGCCATTCCATGACCTGATCTTGTCAGGATCTACTGCTACCCCTTCCTTGGACAGAACATGTCCCAAGTAATGTATTTGCTTCTGAAAGAAGTCACATTTGCTGAATTTAGCATAGAGCTGATGCTCTCTTAGCACTTGCAGCACAAGTCTAAGATGCTCTTCATGTTCTTCTCTATTTTTAGAGTAGATTAATATGTCATCAATGAAAACTAGTACAAATTTATCTAAAAATTTACTGAGCACATTGTTCATTAAGAACATGAAAGTGGCAGGGGCATTGGTTAACCCAAATGGTACTACCACAAACTCATAGTGACCATACCGTGTTCGGAAAGCGGTTTTATGGATGTCTTCACCCTTGATTCAGACTTGATGGTATCTTGACCTCAAGAAAATCTTTGAGAAAATAGACACACCCCCCAACTGATCGAATAGATCATTGATCCTGGGCAAGGGGTACTTGTTCTTTATGGTTACTTTATTGAGTTGTCTATAATATATACACAGTCTAAGGGTGCCATCCTTATTTTTCACAAACAGGACTGGTGCTCCCCATGGGGACACGCTGGGTTGAATATAACCCTTATCCATCATCTCTTTCAATTGCAATTTGAGTTCACCTAACTCAGGTGTTCTCATATGGTAGGGTGTCCTAGACACTGACACCACTCCTGGTGCGAGCTCTATTGAGAAGTCAATGTCTTTTCTCAGAGGTAGACCCGGTACCTCTTCCGGAAACACATCTCTGTATTCTCTCAGGATAGGGTGATCATCATGGCTTGGTTTAGCGTCTTCAATTGTTTTCAACACCTATATTGAATATAGGGGACATCCCTTTCAACAATACATTCTCATTTGCAGGGCTGATATTTGCCTCACCAAGACAAGTTTTTGGATCCCTTGAAGGGTTATCCTTTTTCCTTCTTTGCTCACACATTGTAAGGTTTTATGGTAACATTCCAGTTTGGCTTTATGGGTGGCCAACTAGTCCATACCAATCAACAGATCGTATGATCCCAGGGGTAATACGTTAAGGGTTGCTTGGGTGGGGAATTCACCCAACATTAACTGGCAGGCTAGTATGACTTCTGCTACCCTTCTTTTAGTGCCAGTGGCTAACTGCACCAACCATGGCTTGGTTTGTTTTTGTGGCTGTAGCTTACACTTATCCATAGTCTTAGGGGATATATAACTAAAATTGGAACCAGGTTCAATCAAAATAGACACTAGATGGTTGAAAATCATACCTTCTATTTCCACCATTGAAGCTTGGTGGTCAGCTTGGTTATTATCCAAGGCTACATAAATTTGCAGCACACTCCTTGCCACATCATTGATTGTGGTAGCTTCCTGAATGTTATAAACTTTTCGAATGTTCTGTTGTCGGTGTGGACAGTCTCTCAGGAGATGCTCTTCTCCGCAACCCCAACATTTGAGGTTCTCTCTTTGGGTTATCAGTCTTCACTAGTATAGGTCCCAAAGTTTTATTTCTACTTGATGATGGAAAGTTCTGTTGGAGTACACTCCGGGCTGGAAAGTGATAATGATCCCAAGCCTAATTCTGGCTTGGAATCACTAACTACCACTAGTTTGTCGATGTGCAGGTGTTTATTGAGTTATTAAGTGCATACAAGATTCATTCAACACACGAAGACCATTATACATTCAAAATATAGAAGCGCAAGAAAATATCTAACCATTTTATTATAAGCAATGTAGGATCAATACAATAGATGGCCGATCTAGAATAACCCTCAGATGGCCGTACAAACAATAGATATGAACTGCTACAAAATGCTCCCGACAATACAAAAGAAGCCTCTAAAGGCTGGGTAAGTAATGAATACCAGTACCAAGCATATCTGAATGTCAAACCCTCCAACTAGAGAGTGCCATGCTCCAAGTGGGGATTGAAGCCCTCAATAATTCGGCCCTGATGGAAGAATGCTCCAAATAAGCCCAAACTCGGTCAAGTAATAGATCAGGGTAGTGGGATCCTCCTCCTAAAGTTTCAAGCCCAATGTCCAAGGAAAACCTCTCCAACTCTGAAATATTCTAAGAGAGTTGCGCCCTCCTGAATGGCTAAATCGAACCCTCCTCAAGGGTATGGTGCGCCCTTGTTGGAAATTCCCCAACAGTATGACCCTACTATCTTCTGAAGCTCTAGAAGGGAATATGCTGAGAATAGAATGGTGTGGAGGAATATTCCATCCCTGAGACCAAGCTGTGGAAAAAGGTGAGTGGATATTTCACCACTGAGTTGCTCACAAGGGTTTGTGCAGCAAACCCCCAAACTGAATGCTCAAGAGCACTAACAAGAAATATACCAAAATACAAATGCCTCATAGGTGCGCCCCAACCTCTTACTTATTCTTTTCCCTTCTGATTCTCTGTTGAGTTAGGTTAACTCCCAGGGTTAACTTCTATTCTTTTGTTGAGTTATCTTTTACTCCTTTTATCCTTTTCCTTTCTCAAGTCAACTTAAAAATATAACTTTAGTCTAGTTGACCTTCCCCCTCAGTGTGAGACTATGACCTAGTGGGGGTGCCCAGGCCACTGAGTCTCCTCATTACCTCTCTAAGAGGTGGGGGACATTACAGTCTCCCCTGCTTGAAATTACTTTTCCTCAAGCAATTCCAAACCTTCTTCTCTGCCATGTGCTCCTTTTCCCAAGTGGCATCCTCAATGGGTAAATCCTTCCACCTGATCAGTTACTCCTTGATGCTTCGATTTCTGAGCCTCTTCTCTTGGATTTCCAATATCTCTTTCAGAATTAGAATAAGTTGTCCCTCTTTGTCCATGGGGGGTAATACCTCAATAGGTTTGATGTGTTGGCTGAGGGATTTCTTAAGACAGGAGACATGGAAGATGTTGTATATTTTGCTGCCCTGTGGAAGCTCCAGCTCATAAGCTATGGCCCCTATCTTTCTGCTGACCCTATAGGGCCCAAAGAAACATGGATCTAGTTTCTGTGCTCCGTTTCTTTTAATGGAAGGCTGCCTGTATGGTTTCATTCTCAGATAGACTAAGTCACCGACCTCAAAGGTACAATCAACTCGGTGCTTGTCTACTTGGACCTTCTGTTGGTTTTGTACCCTTTGTAGATGATCCTTCAGTTCCATGAGAATATCTTGGCTCTGCTCAATCCAATCTTGTACCATAGGTGCCCTGCTGTCACCAAACATAATCTCCATAAATGATAAAGAATCATAGCTATACAAGGCTCGGAATGGTGACATGCTAATGGACATGTGCTAGGTGGTGTTGTAGCAATACTCTCCCAGATGCAATCATCTGGCCCATGCTTTCTGTTGCCCTACCACATAGTTTCTGAGGTAGCCCTCCACCCATTTGTTGACTATCTCTGTTTTTCCATCCATCTGAGGGTGATAGCTGGTGCTAGGGGTCAAGGTTGTACCAAACAACCTGAATAACTCCTACCAGAAAGTACTCATAAACCTGCTATCCCTATCGTTGACAATGGCCTTGGGTAGGCCGTGCAACCTGAAAATCTCCTTGAAGAACAGTTCAGCCACCTGTGATGCACTGAAGTTACTAGCTATGGCGAAGAAATGTGAAAAATTTGTTAACCTGTCCACCACTACAAATATGCAGTCCTTCCCTTGCATCTTTGGCAGTCCAGTGATGAAATCCATGGATTTGCTTTCCCACTTGTGCTCTGGAATGGGCAAGGGTTGCAAGAGTCCTACTGGGTGCATGTGCTCATCCTTTTTTTCCTGACATGGAGTACACTCTTTGATGTGCTTAATCACATCCTCTTTGAGACCCTTCCAAGAGAACCTTTCTCTCACCTTCCTGTACGTCTTGATGATCCTGTGATGTCATGCCTGTTATAACCCTAAATTGCACTATCCCTACTTACCTGGCTTCAGGCCTACTCATTGCATTTCCTTGCCAAAGCCATGCTGAACAGACTCTTCAAAAACCTCCTCAATCAAGTAACCTGTGCCCTAACTTAGCACTGGGCGCGTTGGGACGCTGGCAGGCCTTCTGCAGAACACGTGTGAACGTTGGCTGGCCCACTACAGCCTGCGCTTACCTAACAAAGAAAAAAATCAGGAAAGTTTCCGCCGGGACGAAGAGATTTTTGTCAGTTAACTGGAACTCCCAGCCATGCATGGCCGAGAGTTCGCCTAAAACCCTAGCTCCTTCTAGCCTATAAAAGGAGAGGTAGGGGTACTATTCAAAGGAGGAAAAATCATAGCAAAGAAACTCTACCAGATTTCCAAGTCCATTTTGTCCCAACCCTTTAGCCTTGCCTCAATCTTTAGGAGAAATTCAAGCAACAACAGTTGGAGGAAAAAAGAAGAGGAGGAGCCCAGGATCAGGATCGAGGAACGATGGCCGATCTCCGTAATCATTGTAAGTTGAGTCGTATTGAGATTAATGAAAAGATTCTTTTCCCGTCCCAAATACATGAGTCTTATCTATGTTATTTGATTTGTGTTTAAATCTCTAAACCTCTAGTAGATCAGCAGCATGCATGCGTAGTTTTGTCTTGATTGCAGGATTGCTTTGTGGAAGGAGCAGCAACAGCAAGGAGATAAAAGCTCAATGGAGGATCTACTTCAACCGTCGATACAAAGGTTAGTTGATTCTTCCCATGTTTGCCTGAGAAAAAGGGTTCTAGGTTTGGGTAGGAGGTTAAAAGTTATTTCTTGAAGGGTCATGATCTGCATGCAAGTTTAAAGCCCTAGCTTGCTAGTCCGTAGGGTAGAAAAACCCCACAACAGAATTGGCAACTCCACTGGGGATAGTCTTACTCTTAGGGTTTCCAGATTTGGGTAAATATCTTTTGGGTAGTTCAAAGAATTTCAGTCTCTGTTTCTTTGTTTATTTTTTGTTGTCTGTTAGGTCAATGCTAGCAGGGAACCTGGTTATCAATACCAGTCTTCCTTGACTGAC
>JZKD02S1076774.1:173565-201209 GCA_000966675.3 Picea glauca
ATTACCCCTTAATTGGGGCATATTATATTAGTAATGTTATTTTATTTATGTTGGCTTTAGGCCATTAGTTGTAATTATACCTCCTAGTCTCCTATATATAACAAGGAGACATTTTTATTTTGAATCATCTTGTACTTGAACATTTAAGTGGGGTAAAAGGAGGTTTCCCCCTCGAAGAGGCTTATTATCTGAAATTATCTCTTTTTCAAGGTGTTCAGTACTTTTTCTGAGGTTTTTCTATGTTATATTGATATTTGGTTCTTAACAATCTCACCATTTTCGCAATAATGTTTTTTATAGAATGATTTAGATAGTGAAAATTGACATATGTTGAGAAAACATATCAGGTAACTATAGTATAAATTTCATCTTGTAGGTCATTTTATTTTGGGATATACACTCTATGGAGGATAGGGATTTTAACTAGTCCTAAAACTAGTTTTAAATAGGTGTTTCGGGTAAAACAATCATAACTTTTTCATAGAAAATACAAATTCAATGAGACAAAATGAATTGGATATAGTACATGTCATAGTATATTGTGTGAATTTTTTAGGTCCATATATTAAATACTCCTTGTGTGGCATGCTCTACAAGTTTTCTCTCTAGAATAAGCCATAATTCAGCAAGGTATACCATGTTTTCTATAACTCCATTTATGGGATGTTCCAAGCAGTGAAACTTGGAGGAATTGTAGAGAATACATTGAATAATATTGTGTACAATTTTCATACCTTTATTCATTACAGGTACAGAGTTATTCTTGTTGAAAGTTAGGGTTGTTGACTAATCCAAAAACTAGTCCCATGAGACTAAGGTAAAGTTTGATGAAGATGATATTCTCTTGTTGTTGAAGTTGAGGAGGGTCTGCAGGTTTGTGATCACATACACCAGGTCAGCTACAGAATCAGAGGTATTTTTATATGCTTATTTTGAAGTTGTATCTTGGTGATTTTGTGGAGCATGCTTGAGACATGTCTTGATGAGTTTTTTTGGTATATGTCTTGTGGTACATATTGGATGTATTATACACGCTGATTGAGGTCTACTTGATGAGATACATTTTTGGTGCATTTCTTGGTTTATTGGTATATGGTGTATGGCATGATATGGTATATGATTGGTACATGGTATGGCATTAATGTACACATTTGATATACACGGTTGATGTGTATGTTTGGTACATGGTATGGTACATGATTGATACTTTGTATGGTACAGGTTTGGTGCATGGTTGATGCACTTGTTATGGTACATGATTAATGGTACATGTTTTGTTACAGGTCAATGCATGGTATACATTGGTACTTGGTTGAGACACATATCTTGTGATGGTATGTGGTGATATTGGTACATGCTTGGTAGAGGAATGTGGTGGTGATGTTGGGCATATGGTTTGAGATATGATCTTGGTATTGGCATGAGTTTCATGTGGTTGAGAGTGCATCTAGTTTTGTGGATGAGAAAGTGACAGTGATAGTGACAGGTTGGATACAATGATAGGTCGAGAGTGACAGAGTGATAGTGGAAGTATCATTTTTTTGGCACTTATAGTTCAAGGTGGTTGGATGGGGAAAGGAAAGGTGGTTGTAGCCACCTTCCAGTTGGAGTTGTAAAATTCAGGAGGTTCTATCCTCCTTCTGGTTAGAGCCAAAGAATTGGGGAGTTAGAGCTTCCTTCAAGTTGGATCCTGAGAAACCAGTGGTTTGGAGCCTCCTTCCAGTTGGAGCTGGAGAATTGGAAGTTGGTGCATCCTTGAATGTAATTCTTTGACATATAAGAAAAAAATTATGTGGTTTTCTCCCACATTGGGTTTCCACATAAAATACCGATGTACTGTGTATTGTGTGGATGTGTCTATTGTTGTTTATTATGAACTGATGGATGTTAATGTTTATGATGCGATAATATATTGATGATGAACTAATGAACATTGTTGAATAAGTTAAAATAATATACATTGTGGTTAAAAGGATTAATAAGTGTTATAAATTGTTGATTATTGATTCACCCCCCCTCTCAGTAATCCAACAAGTGGTGAATTGATTAATAACATTGATGAATTTATACACATTGGGAGACATAAATGGGATGCGATTTTCTATGATGGAGATACTATTTACGACATTGAAGGACATATTCAATCATTTACTTTACAACGACCATGTGTAATTACTACTAATTCAGGTATTTGAAACTACAAAGATGACATGATCATTGATTTCTTCCAACTACCCAAGGATGACTTTCTATAGCATTCTCATAATGATTTTTGGTCATATATTGAGGATTTTGATACATATCCTTATGAGAACTTAGATTTACTCTACGAAGAATATTTCCAACCATCGCTTTGCTCTAATTTTGATGAGGGTAAGGACAAGGTTTTTTCTGGACATGAGCTTCATAATGAGACTTTCCATCCTTCATTTTTTCCTTCATCCCACTATGTCACTAAGGTTACATCTAGGAAACATGATCATTGTCCCAATTACTCTCCAGGGAAAAATTTTCCCTTGGAATTTAAAGTTAGATTGAACTTTTTGAGAAGAAGTCTGGTACCTTGATATTTTGACCTTTCCTTGAGAAGTTGTCAGTCATCCTCTATATTCTCGTGTAAATATATTACAAATCATTTTATTTTAGTTCACACAATGTAACAATCTATTCTTAAGTATAGGTCCCTGGTTATTTGTTTTGTTGTATTGTTCTTGCATATTGAAGAGTTATGTTCCTCCACTAGATATGACTTGAGATCATGCATAACAAGGCTTACATGGTTGGGGTGCTATGTGGATGAACACCATGTCACAAAATTATCAATATATTGACACCAAATGTGCTACAATTTAAGTGTATAGCTAGGACCAATATACCGGGAACTTCAAAAATCAGGGTGGTATTTTTCAAGAAGGAACAAGAATATGAAAATATGAACAAAAAGACATACTGAGAAACAAACAAAAAACAAAAACAAAAAAAAATTGGGGGGGGGAGATAAACGTAAAAGTCAAAGATTTATTTATGTACAAGGGAACAATAGCCTCGAAGGCTAGCTAATGTAGTGTTTAAGAATTTGGTCAGTAATGGGGAGAGGGTTAGCTTCTCCTTGTAGGTTTTGAAACCAAAAGGTACCTTGGCCAATATCTTATTTGATAACGTAAGGACCAAGAAAAAGTTTCTAAAACTTAGAAGGTTTCCCTTTATATTTGTGTGGCTTGTCCCATTTGAGGACTAAATCCCCAACTTGGAATTCTTTCTTACCAACAAATTTATTATCAAACTAATGTTTTACTGTCTATTGGTGAGTTTCAAACTTGTTTTTTGTCTTTAGTACGACTTTATTCTAATCTTAACAAGGTATTGATATGTCGTTGGATGACGGGGCAGTCCCTTCCTTGGGACTCTTGGGTGAGTTGTAGGGAAGTAAGGTAGATATTCAAGGGTAATATAGATTCTTTCCCATAAACAAGGAAATATTGAGAATTTCCTATGGTGGCCTTAGGAGTGACGCGATCAACCCAGAGGGGATTTGATAAAGCATTGTTCCAATTTCTCTGATAATTGACCACAGTTTGTTTGAGGATGCGGATTATGTTTTTTTTTTTGAATTCCTCCAAGACATTACCTTGAGGATAATAGTTGGTTGAGTACTTCAAAATAATCCCTTTCTCTAATGAAAACTCAAATAATTTTAAGGATGAAAAATAATTTTCATCATCAAACACTAGAGAGTTAGTAATTTTGAACCTCATGATGATGTATTGTTCAATAAAATTAATCACTACCTCTTCATTTACTTTGAATAATGGTATTGCTTCAATCTAATGTGTAAAATAATCGGTGGCAGTTATAATGTACCTGTGTTTCTTGGAGGAATGGGGGTTAATCTCACGAATGATATCCAGACCCCACTGTTCAAAGGGTTCTTCAATAGCCACAGGTTGGAGTGGGATAAATTTTTTGCATTATTTTCTTGCATCTTTATGGCATGCTTCATAGCTTCTTGAGTATAAATGGGAATCCTTAAAAAGCATGGGACAATAATATCTAGCTCTCAAGCCTGAAAAATGGCCACCGACTGCTCCATCATGCATGTCTTTTAGGACCTTATCAACATCTTGTTTCTCAAGGAACCTGAGTAACACTCCATCATAGTTATTTATAAATAAGATGTCACACAACAACTAATATTGTAGAGACTTTAATCAGAGTGCTCTCTTCTTCTTAGCATTAAGGTGATTCGGGGTTGTACCATGTTTTAGGTAATATTTTAGATCATTATAATATGATCCCTCAATGGTTGGGATATATAGAACATGTTGTGTATACATTGTTGGTTCATCTTTCCATCAGTCCTCCTCTTGATCTTCATCACTACTATCTTGTGTCACTAATTTGCATAGGCATCGACCCTTCATGATGTTGGCTGGTTTGAACTCTAGGTCATATCCTTGTAAGGTCATCATCCAATTTCCTCGTCTCTCTCCTAGCTCTCTTTGAACAAAAAGAGACCTGACCTTTGGGTGATGGACGATAAATTTCGTATGATTTTTTAGAATATAAGGTCTAAATTGTTTAATATATTTATGGACAACAAAAGATTGCTTATCCACCAGAGGGTAATTCATTTCATTACCTTGTAATCCAGTGCTCTTGAACGCAACATGATATTCATCTCCTTGCTCATATTTTTGCATGAGCACTGTTCCGAGGGAGCGATCGAACAATAATTTTTTTAGTAAGAAATCCTTGTCAAAATATGGACTCTGCAAAGATGGGGAAGCAACTATGGCAGCTTGGATATTCTGCAATGCTTCCTTCTCCACTTGTGTCCATTTAAATTTAATATATTTTTTAATCATCCTTTGAAGTGGCTTAACAATATCAATAAAATCTAGAATGAATCTTCTAAAAAAATTGATTCTTCCAAAGAATGATTGCATTGATTTCTTGTTGTGAGGTGGAGGAATTTGTAGAATGGTTTTTGTCCTTTCCAAGTCCACCGAAATCCTATCTTTGGAGATCACATGTCCTAGTAGAATGCCTTTTGAAATAGAAAACATGTTTTTCTTGGGATTCAAAGAAATACCATATTTCCTACATCTTTCAAATATATGCTTCAGATGCGTGGGATGGTCTTCCCTCTTCTTTGATTAAACAATAACATCATCAAGGAAGACCACCACTCTTTGACTGATTAGTCCTTTAAAAGGGATATCCATTTCCCTTTGAAAAGTAGCTCATGTATTCATCAAACCAAAGGGAATTCTTTTGTAGGCATAGATCCCCCACTTGGTCCAGAACATGGTCTTTAATCGGTCAGGTTCTGCTACAAGAACCTGATTGTATCCTAAAAACCTATCTAATAGAGAAAAAAACTCATATCTGGAGACAAGATGTAGGATTTTCTCCATTGGGGGAACGAGGTAGTTTTGTTTGTCGGAAGCATAGTTTAGATTCCGGAAATCTATGTAAATTTTGATTTCTCCCGACTTCTTGCTTAGGGGCACCATGTTAGAAACCCAAGTCGAATGTTGAATGTTGAAAATGATTCAGGCATCTAACAACTTCTTTAACTCTTTTTGTATAAGAGGCTCGAGAGTCATATCTATCTTTCCGAGCTTCTGTTGGAATCGTTTGATACCCTCTTTAATTTGGATCACATGTTGTATTATTTGGGTATCATACGTTTTCATATCATTTTAATTCCAAGAAAAAACATCTCGATGTCTCTTAAACAATTATGTAAATGTGTGTTTCTCTTCCTATGAATAGCAGGTCCCCAGATTTACATATTTGGGTTGTTCAGATGTTCAAAGATTGAACAAAAAATGCATCACGATCGAGCTATTTTTTTTTCGGGTTGGTAGACCTCCTGAACTTAGTTTTCAAATCGAATAACTTCTCAAGAGTCAAAACATTATTTGAGACACAATTTATCTTTACTTTGATTGCTTCATCTCGATAAGTTTGTATTTCTTGTTGATGTGCTTCATCATTAATCAATACATCTTGAAAAGTGTTCGAACTGGTGAGGAAATTGATAATTTGAGTGTCATCATCGAATACTCTCCAATTTGTGATGTTTTTAGGTATGGAGGGCATGAAAATCATTTCAATCGAAAAACCATCATCAGGGGGAATGAACCTAGATTTCGTGTTGGCTAATATATTTGAATATACATTTTGATTGCGAGGTATAAAAGTAATGTTAAATGCATCAAAAGAATAAATAAAACTCCATACCTCTTGTTTATATTCCTTTGGATGTGGGGACATGCAATGCATATTATTTCTTACATGTCAAACGATTATTTCAGAATCACAGAACACAATAAGATATTTCATCTTGAGATTGATGGCCATTTTCAGTCCTTGAACTAAAGATTTGTACTCTGTAGTGTTGGTGGTGCATTCAAATTATAGGTGGAAGGATATGAGTGTTTTACCTTTTCCAATATCAATCAGGACACATCCTACTCCGACACCATCTTGTGTTTCAGAGCTTTCAAAAAACATTGACCACATGTCAAAAAAAAATGTTTTATTAATTGAACTAAATCCTAGGTTAGTTAATATAGTACAAGCACTCTTGTGAGTTCATGGGAGGAGTTCATATTATAGATATGGTTGTATTTCATATGTTTTTGCCTTAATAGCCATAATCAGTCTCAAAGAAATAATTTTCCAAGATAGAATGTATGAAACTTATAGGTTCGTTCTTAACTTCCAATTTCGTCACTGTGTGCTTCATGTGGGCCTCATTGTTTACTCGAATTTTATTCTCCTTACCCTTATACGAAAACCATAGGTGAGACCAATCGGTATAAAAGTAGCCTTGAAATTTGGCCAACCAACCCCTACTTAACAAAAAACCATAACTCTCTGGTATATCAACAACAATGATATCTATTGTTTGATGCACCCTAGGATCAGATGAAAGCCTAATCAAGACATCCTTAAGTTCTCCCTTTACTTGAACATCTGTCCTATTAACTTTATAATTATGGTTTTGGTCGTATGTGGAACAAAGTTTATTTTTTTGCAGATAGTAAAAGGTATTATGTTATATGACGCCCCTAAATCTGCTAGAGAGTTATGCACATTAAAATTAAAAATCCCATAGGTGAGCAGAAAAGGTGGGATATGTGATTTTGAATATGTCCCTATACTTGTTGTGTTTATGGCTACTGCGATTTCTACTTTGTGTATTTCTTGTGCCTCATCTTCTGGTAGGGAGTTGTCAGTAACAACGACCATCCTTTTCTGAGTATCATTGGGGTTGAAAGCATCATTCAAGAGCTCTAGTTGTTGCGGTAAAGAATAGATATCAAACATGGAAATGTTGGATTTTGTTTTCTTCGTGTCTTTTATTACATTGTAGTCTTTGGTGCGTGGGTTTGTTTTGTCCATCATTTCATTAGTTTTAGGTTCAAACATTTTGTCATTGTTTGGTATTGCGTTAAGTCTAGTGTTATTTCGAGTTGAGCTAGATGTACTTGGTTCATTTTTTTTCGCTGAGTAAACTTTGTTGGTTTTTCCACTAGCTTTACTTGGAGGTGGGTCATTCGGTTTTGGGGAAACATGAGGAGGAGAGATTTTCCTGAGGAGAATATTATCATACTTGTCAATAACTAGACCTTTGTTGTGTAGATTATAATACTTTTGGGTAGCAACCTTGATAACCACCATATCTTCGGTGAAGATCTCTTATATCTGCTCATCATCTGATTCTGGACACCAATCCCAAAAATGCATAGTGGATTATGGAGGAATCACTTTAGTAGTATCAATTTGAGCTTGTGTAGGGTTTTCATCATTTAAACTATGATGATCTAAGAACTGATTGATCACTAGGGTCATGGACTTGACCCATTGAGGGAAAGTTCATTCTGGGTGGTTTTGCTGGTGGTAAGAGCAGGAGTTATCATTGATGAAATTGTCTAGGTTGAAGGCCATATGAGGGGGCTCGGGTGGTTTTGGTGGACTATTCTATCACTTAAAGAATAGGTGAAAGTTTCGAGTCTTTGATGATCCTTCACCCACATTCTTCTTGAGATATACAACTTCGTTAGATAATTTCTTCACTAATTTCACCACATTATTGATATCCCTCAACTCTTTTTCAGGTGGTTTAATTAATAGAAAAGTTTTGTTTCTAGTCGTTTTGCTTTCCTCGAGATGTGATGAAAACTCTCTTTTTTCTATTTCATCTTCATCAATGTTAAGTGCCAAACTATTCTTTTTATCCCATTTGACAAACATTCCTATGGAAGGATTTAATGTTTCCATATAATATTCAATGGATAAGGATTGAGAAGGAGTTACGTCGTGGGGAATTTGATTAAAACATTGAGAAATATCTGGTTGGAAACTTTTAATTTCTCTTTCTTGTCCATCTTGATGGCTCCTAACTCTTTGTTGGGAGATGTAGTCATTTTCCTTTCCCCAAATTTTCTGACAAAGAGCCTCTTGAAATTATCCCACTCAGTTATAGATCCAAGGGGCATGCTGAAATATCAAGTAGACACTCTACCTGACAAAGTATAAGGAAAAAAACCACAACCACTTCTTAATGTTGTAATTTTAGTAGATGAGTGGCTAAAATAAGTTATTTAAATGGTCTTTTGGGGACCCAGGTTTATCTAGATCAAATTTTGGAAGAACTTTGTCAGATTTTCTTGGTATTTCATGTAACGATCCAACTAAATTTAGAAAAACTTGATCCCTCCAATGTGGGATAAATTGTCTATCATTTCTATTTTCCCTAATTATTTTCTCTAAAAAAAATTCTTGATGTTCAGCTTTGAGATCATCCTCAAGTTCAACAAGGAAATGTCCATCTCGGCTCAAGGGTCTCGATACTTCTTGTAAGGAGTTTTCAATAAGATCATCTACAAAGTCGAAGTAAACATCAATATGTGTCTTAGGTCTTTCCACATGGGTTTATTTCCTCTAGGGAAGCTCGAAGGTTGTTGGAAACTTTCCAAGTAGCTTTGTGTAAGCACGCGTGATTCTACTAGTTTCAGAGGACTCTTCTCGTGGTACTCGAAACCAAGTTTCAGTGTGTGTTTTCAAAATGTCGGAGGCACTTCCAAAATTAGGATTTGAGTCTTCGTAGTTAACTTCTTTTTCATATTCAACTCAAGGAAACAGAGAAGGAGTGGGGTTATTTCCTGAAGACTGATTTTGGTTGTGTAAATCACTTATGTAAGCCATAAAAGATAACCCTCCTTCTACCTCCAATTCTGTTGATGGAACTAAATTTTCTCAACAACGAAAATGGGTACTCCCTGGTACATAGTCCCAACTAGACTATGCACCTTTTTTATTGGCAGTTCGATCCGAAAACAAACTAATCTATTTCTAGTCTACTCTAATCTATCCTAGCTAGGAGCATGCTAAAGTGACCAATGAGCTATAAATGAAACCAAATTCTGCATAAAATTCCACACAGATAGTTGAAATAGAAAAGTAGAACCATAAACAAGTGCATGCAAATATATATAATTGTTGATATTTTGATGTAACTACAGAAGATATTCTTTTGTATTTGTATTGGTCAAACCTCGAGAATTTTATTGTAATCTTATTGTATAAATCGACTCAAAAGAAATTATTATTTTATTGTTATCCTTATTGTAAAAGTCAAAATAGACCCTCTTAAGGTTGCGTCTTTTCAAGAGTCAATTATGTGTATAAATAGAGGTCGAGTTCCTCTCATTTTTACACACACACAACTCACCTTATCTTATGTATTTGGAGCATAGCAAGGAACGTCTAGTGCAGGAGGTCTTGGTTTCTTGATCTTTGGTATCTTGGTCTTGGTATATTTGTGGAGAGATATAACGTGACATTGTATTGGTTGACAGAATATATACTGAAGAATTGGTTGTTGGGTTTTCTCCCCCACGAGGTTTTCCTAGGATATATCTTGTGTTCTATGATTTTTTATCTTTCAGTGATCCTATCACATGCAATTGTTAATGAATGTTAAAGAAGATAATTGTAACTTCTAAAATTATAACATGGTATTAGAGAAGGCATGAATAGAAGACAGTTCATAGATATAGAAGAAAAAAGGAGCCATTTTTCTTGATAGGACTGGTTTTCGAGCAAGACAAGACCACCAACAAGTGCACCCTAGTGGAGTGCATATTTTCCTTGGATTAGATCTTCAGAATTGAGAATTTTTGATTTAGGGGAAGGATGACTACCAGAACCAAGATTGATGAGAAGCTAGAGGGAATTGACAACTTCATATCCTGGAGGTATCGAGTACCCCTCATCCTATAATAACATGATCTAGATAAGTTCACTAAAGAAGAGGTTTCAGAACCAGAGGGAGATGAGGATAAAACAAAGACAAGAAAGATATGGTCAAAGCAAAGAGGATTATTGTAGACTCCATTAAGGATGATCTTATTCATCACATACCTTCATTATCCACTCCAAAAGAAATGATTGATTCCTTAACCTGACTGTTTGAAAGAAACAACATCAAACAAAGAATGACCTTGAGAAATCATTTAAAGAACATGAGGATGCTGAATTCATAAACCATCAACTCTTACCTCTCAAGAGTGAACCAGATCAAGGAGTGGATATAAGCCATTGGTGATATAGTGAATGGATAAGAAATGGTGATGACCACCTTGAATGGCCTCTCAAGGTCATGGGTTGCATTTATTCAAGGGATATGCTCAAGAAGGAAGCTACCCAAGTTCAGTAAGCTATGGGAAGATTGCAACCAAGAAGAAGAAAGGATGACAACAAGAGAATAGAATATGACATATGATGATCAATCCCTAACCACCCATACTAGGAAATGAAAGGGTAAGAAAGAACCCTCCTCACCCAAGAAGTTTTAGAAGGGACGAATAAATAACCCAAATACAAGATGTTTCTATTGTCATAAAATGGGACACATTGCTAGGAATTGTTCCTTCATTCAGAGAGAAAGGGAAAAGAAAGGAGGTGAAAGGCATCATGTTCATACAACTGAAGATGATGAGCCACCCAAGAAGGTTGTAAAGGAATATGAATCAAGTGATTAGGATTATGTTCTTATCTCAGCCCTTACAAGAACTATCACTCATGGAAGTGACATTTGGCTGGTGGAAAGTAGTGCTTTCAAGCACATGATGAGAAGCTAGAGGGAGTTGAAAACTTTAGAGCCTAGAGGTATAGAGTATCCCTCCTCCTAGAATAACATGATCTATAGAAGTTCACTAAAGAAGAGGTTTCAAAACCAGAGGGACATGAGGCTAAAACAAAGCACAAGAAGGATATGGTCAAAGCAAAGAGGATTATTGCAAACTCCATTAAGAACTATCTTATTCATCACATATCTTCATTATCCACTCCAAAAGAAATGATTGATTCCTTAACCTGACTATTTGAAAGAAACAACATCAAACAAAGAATGACCTTGAGAAATCAGTTAAAGAACTTGAGGATGCAGAATTCAAAATCCATCCACTCTTACTTCTCAAGAGTGAACCATATCAAGGAGTGGATAGAAGCCATTGGTGATACAGTGAATGGATAAGAAATGGTGATGACCACCTTGAATGGCCTCTCAAGTTCATGGGTTGCATTTATTCAAGGGATATGATCAAGAAGGAAGCTACCCAAGTTCAGGAAGTTATGGAAAGATTGCAACCAAGAAGAAGAAAGGATGACAGCAAGAGAAGAGAATATGACAGATGACGATCAAGACCTAACCTCCCACACTAGGAAAGGAAAGAGTAAGAAAGAACCCTCCTCACCCAAGAAGTTTTAGAAGGGCCAAAGAAATAACCCAAATACAAGATGTTTCTATTGTCATAAAATGGGACACATTTCTAGGAATTGTTCCCTCATTTAGAGAGTAAGGGAAAAGAAAGGTGGTAAAAGGCATCATGTTCATATAGTTGAAGATGATGAGCCACCCAAGAAGGTTTCAAAGGAGGATGAATCAAGTGATGAGGATTATTTTCTTATCTCATCCCTTACAAGAACTATCACTCATGGAAGTGACATTTGGCTGGTGGAAAGAAGTGCTTCCAAGCACATGACAGGTTATAAAGACTCCTTGTCTAACCTTACTCATAAGGATTCACCGCACAAGGTGAAATTGGGAGATGACTATCAATATCTGATCAAAGGAGTAGGATAATCCTCCTACAAGTTAGACTTAGGAAAGCCAATGAAGATGAATGATGTTCTCTATGTTCTTGGATTGAAGAATAACCTTTTCTTGATTTCATCATTGGATGACAAGGGTTACATATTTGCATTTGTTGATGGAAACGTTCTTATGTGGCCTAGAGGAAATAATTTTTATGATGTTGTGGTGATTGGAGTTCAAGAGGAAGGACTCTACAAATTGAAAGGGAAATCAGATTCATCATTAATTCACGACACTATGAATCCCAGTGAATTATGGCATAGGATATTTTCTCACCTACATTAAAAGGCCCTATCGAGTGTGAGCAACATGGTGATGAGACTACCAGATATCTAGGAAAAACCAGACGACGTGTGCAAAGGTTGCACACAAGGAAAGAATGTGAAGAACTCCTTTCCTAGCAGTTATAGCAGAGCCAAAATATTATTGGACATCGTGCACTCAGATGTGTGTGGGTCGACGTCAACAACTTTACTAAGTGGAGAGGAAGATAAATACCTTGCGATCCGATAATGGAGGAGAATTCACTTCATAGGAATTCAAATAATATTGCAAGGAAGTTGGGACTAAGCGGGATCTTTCTACTCCCTCCAATCCTCAGTAGAATGGAGTAGAAAAAATGAAGAATTGGACAATCATGGAAGCAGTGAAGGCTATGATCCATGATCGAGATCTACCTATGCATCTATGGGTAGAAGAAACAAATATTGTAGTGTACGTGAAGAACAAAAGACCCCACAAATTACTTGATAAAAATACACCAGAGGAGATGTTTTCAAGAGAGAATATGGAATTCAGCCATCTAAGGATATTTGGTTGCCCCATATGTGTGCATAACCCCAAGGAAAACAAGAAAAAATTGGATCCATCTGGAAATAATGGAATATTTGTTGGTTACAGTGACACATTGAAGGAGTACAAGATATATATTCCCAATCACTGAAAAGTTGATATTATATGAGATGTCACCTTTGATGAGAGTGCAACTTTCAACAAATCAAAACAGGACTGTGCAAAATAGGTTCATTAGGAGGAGAATGAAGTCACTAGAGTTCTAGAGGCAGAAGCATTTTAACCAGAGGAAGTCATTCATGAGTATAATGACATGGAAGAACCTCAGAGGCTAGCAGAGATTCCTTCTCATAAGGGAAGGCCATCTTGGGCATAGGAGCTCATCGGAGATGAAGAAAGATATGGTGCCCCAGAAAACTAACTCAAGGAAAGTAAGAAGTTGAAACCGTATTCCAGCTATGTGGCATGTTTTTGTGATATCATGGATGCATAAATGTCCAATTATGAAGAGGCTATAGAAAAGAGAGTATGGAAGGATTTCATGGGGGAGGAATATCAATCCATAGTAAAGAATGATTTCTGGGATGTTTTCCCCAAACCGAAGGAGAAATCAGTAGTAAGTTCAAAATGGATCTACAAGATGAAACATGTAGTTGATGGCATATTGAAAAGTATAAGGATAGATTTGTTTCTAGAGGATTCTCTCAAAAGGAGGGCATTGACTACGAGGAGACATTTTCTCTCGTGGTGAGATATACCTCGAACTAGACTATACTTTCATTGGCCACAGTAATGAAATGGAAGGTTCATTAGATGGATGTGAATACAACCTTCTTGAATGGTGAAATAAAAGAGGAAGTATATGTGCAGAATCCACAAGGGTTCGAGGTACATGACATGAAGACACATGTGGGCATATTGAAGAAGGATTTATATGGATTAAAGAAGACACACAAAGCATGGTATGGAAATATCGACAATTTTTTGACGAGATTAGGATTTACAAAGAGCAGTGCATATCCTAACCTTTACTTTAAGGTTGTGGATGATGGTCTGGTAATACTACTGATGTATGTGGATGAACTGTTTCTAACAGGTTTGGAAAATCTCATCTCAGAGTGTAAGATAAAATTGTTTGTAAGAGAAAACTGGATGGATTACTTTTCTGGGTCTCGAGGTATGGCAGATACAGTATGAGATCTTTCTAAATCAAGGGAAGTATGCAATGGAAATCCTGAAGAGGTTCGAGATGTTGGATTTCAAGGAAATGGCTGGACCTATGGTATCAAATATGAATTTTTTGTAGGATACCACTTCAGAGACTGTGGATGTTACTTTATATAGGAATATGGTGGGTTTGTTGATGTACTTGATGAAAACCAGACCATATATATGTTTTGTTGTGAACACCCTAAGTTAGTATATGGATCATCCCAAGCAAGTTTATTTGGTCACAACAAAACATGTTATGAGGTACCTTAATGGTACATTGGATTATTGTCTCAGGTATGTGATATACCATGATTTTGGGCTATATGGATATTTGGATTCATATTGGGCTAGAAGTATTCTTGATCAGAAGAGTACTTCAGCATATTTCTTTAGTCTAGGCTCCAATATGGTTTTGTGGAGCAACATGAAGTAGTCATGTGTAGCACTCAGTACAACTGAGGCTGAATATGTGGCAGCATGTGCAACATGTAGAGAAGTAGTGTGGCTTCAGAAGATGTTGTCTGGGTTATTTGGTCTCAAACGAGAGGCGAGCTGCATTTGGTGTGACAACAAGAGTTTCATGAAGTTGTTAGAGAATCTAGTGTTCCATGAAAGGTTGAAGAATATCAAGATCAAATATCACTATATCAGGAATATGGTATAGAGGGGAGCAGTGAGGCTCTAGTACGTGACCATCGAGGAGCAATTTGTGGACATGTTGACCAAGCCACTATCGAGAATTAAGTTCGAGCACTTCAAGGACATGCTTGGTGTGGTCCCTCTTTAGAGGGAGTGACGAGGTACATATGCATTGTGGGGTAGTGGATGTTCTGGGGACATGTTGTAGCTATTTGAGAGCTACCCACATGACTTAGATGCATTGGTTGTGAAGTCACAGGGTTGCACATGATGAGGTTCAGATGCATTGTGGGGTAGTGTATGTCATGGTGACATATTGAAGCTATTTGAGATCTATCCACAGGCCTTGGATGCATTGGTTGTGAAGTCATGTTTTACTATGGATATCCAATGATGTATAGATTCATATGTTCAACAGTGAATGGTCATGAGCTCATGTGGAAATAAAGAATACCTTCCTAGTTAAGAGGGAGTGTTGATATTTTGATGTAACTATGGAATATATTCTTTTGTATTTGTATTAGTCAAACCTCGAGAAGGTTATTGTAATATTATTGTATAAATCGACTCAAAATAAATTATTATTTTATTTTTATACTTATTGTAAAAGTCAAAACATCCGATCTTAGGGTTGCATCTTTTCGAGAGTCAATTATCTGTATAAATAGAGGTCAAGTTCCTCTCATTTGTACACACACAAAACTCTCCTTCTCTTGTGTATTTGGAGAATAGCAAGGAAGGTATAGCATAGGAGGTATTGGTTTATTGGTCTTTGGTATATTGGTCTTGGTCTATTTTTGGAGAGCTATAACGTGAGATTGTATTGGTTTAAGGAATCTATACTAAAGAATCGCTTGCTAGGTTTTCTCCCCCACGAGGGTTTCCCAGGATATATCTTGTGTTCTATGATTGTTTATATTTCAATGATCCTATTACATGCAATTGTTAATGAATGTTAAAGAACAAAGCTGTAACTTCTAAAATTACAACAATAACTAGAAAAAACTAAATTATATCAATGCATGCATTAACAACTCAAAATTTTCAATACTTAAATATATTCGAAGAAACACATAAAATTGAAGAACAACATAGAGTCCATAAGAGTTAGTTTATAATGAAACAAGCATTCTTACAGTCCATGTGAACAAATTTAATCTTCACTTGAAATAATTCACAGCATAGATGTGTCCACACACAAGTATTCCTTCTTCATAAAACTAGCCCTAAGGGCTTCTCAATATTCATTAACAAGGTATATGTTCTCGAAATAGTTCTTGGGTCTATATATTGCTTGAAAATCCAAAAGTCCTTTAGACATGGGCCTCTACTCTTAATTATACAATTTGCAGTAACCGCTAAGTGACTCTTTTCCTTCCTCCTGAAGAGGTTGTTACAAAAAATGGTTTAGATTCCTATTTCTTAGTGAAAAGTGTACAATAAGGAAAAAATTGAGATCGGTTGGGAAAAAGATAAAATAAGAAACATGTGTTAACATGCTCTATCTAGTATTTTGTCTTGATTCAAGGATTTTTCTTTCTGATGTGTGTTATCCATATTTCTAGTTGATCATATAAGGATGTGATCCTTATTTAAGTTAATTGTTCTAGAGCTGCATTGTTCATGGCCACCCTGTCTTCAAGGGTACCCATGTCTTTTAATAGTGTCACCATGAATGATTGTATCATGGTGTGAAATTTTACAGGTTGTGGTATGTGTTTCTCTAAGAGGTTTGTGCAGATTGTAGTGGATATTTCTACTACTACTTTTCTTCAATTCATGTTTTCATGCACCTTGTCTACTAGCTCTTTAGTTACTATATTTTTCCCAAGCTCATCTATCCTAGGTAGTTGACTGCTCTTGATCAATTTTTGTGCAACTTTGTGTAGGTTTGAGCATATCACCATTGATTTGGTAACCTCCTTATATTCCCTTTTCCACACCTACTAGAAATGGTCCAGTGCACACAATTTTGTCTTTGTTTTTGATGTTGAAGGTTGGTAGATTTCAGTCGATGCATCAGGATATTTTTTGATCCATCTATAAATGTCGGCGATGCCTTCACAGATTGTTTCATACTGTGTCAATTTTACCTATATTTGATTATTCTACTCTATGATGGTAGTATTTTCTTGCTGGAAGAGGTGCATATGAGCATACATGTCTATGATATCCTCTTCTAGTTCTTTCCCGATCTTATTAGCAATGGATTTGAAAATTTGCAGGTTTTTTTCATCAATTCTTACTTGCTAGAGTCTTTTCCTGTAGCTCTGTAATCCTTACTTCTTTCTCTACATTCTTCTAGCATAGTCTTCTAATCTTGTCCTAATTAGCATTCATGAATGTATTGTCAGTTGTAGCAGTCACTATTGGATTATCTATTACATCTCCAATTACAAGGACATGTGTAACAACTGAGATAGGAATTCCTTCCATTGTTGTCACTTTCTTCAGTTGTTCTTGTATGATTATTCCTATCTTTATATCGTAAGTGAAGCTCCGCAAGTCAAGTACTTCACTTGGTTGGACCAGTTCCCAGATTGCTGGTCTTAAACCAGTTCCTGATATATCTATGCCCATGCCTACAGTTGACATTTCTAGGATATTTGTCTCCATTGGGTGGGTTTCGCCCCCTTTGTCTTTTGCATCCTTTTGTTGTCTTTCTTCATCAACTACTTTGTCGCCTGTCTTTTTATCTTTTTCTACTACTTCCCTCTTTGTTTCTTCTCTAGTTTCTCCTTCTTTTCATTTGATCTCTTGTTCTACTGTAGCTTTTACTTCTACCTTGGCTTTGGCTTTGGCCCTGTTTGGCTCGATCTTTTGCTTCTTCTTTAGTGCATCATTCATATTTTTGTGGAATTTCTCTTTATTCCTTCTCTTCTTTTCAACTATTGTTTCGTCTTCCTCCTCTATTGACCCTACGTGAATTGAGGTGGAAGTTTGGGGTGATTTCTCAAATTCCTCTCCCTCTGCTTTCTTTATGGTTTCTTCTCTAGCCTTTTGTTCATTTTCAATTCTCCCCTTTGGTTGGCCATGCCTGTTGAATATGACTTCATCATAAATCCAAGAATTTTGATGCACTTCTTCCTCTTCCCAGATATCCGTTGTATATTCCCAGGGTAGACCAATCTTGTTGAAGTGGTCCTTCACGATATTCTTGGGATCATGTCTTTTGAATCGTTATTTTCCAAAGTGATAAGATAATGAGGTGTTTACTTCTCCTTGAGCTTGCTTATTATTTTTGAAGAAGTATATCCCGAGGTATAGTGGAAGCGATGTCCATTTTATTTTTTCAGTCGATATAAGATCCCCCCAACCCCATGTATGATGTTATGGTATGCAACCTCTTGGAGAACAAGCTTATCATGCAAAAAATGAGGAAGAAAATGAGGAAAATTCATTGTGACATACACTCTTGTGTATGTGTTGTGTTTCATGAGATACTAGTCTCCAATTCTCCATATGACTACTATAGCCTTCTCGATCATGCAAGGAGGAGTAGTGCAGAATATGCATTCGTATAAGGGGGCCATAAAATGCTCACATATCATCTGGTATTATGTGCGATAATTGTGCTCCCAAAGCACATCGTAGTACACATGGATGGTCAGGTCAGATGGTTTCCATTTCATCCCCATATTAGGGTATTGATGAGCTATGCACATAATGTCCAAGAGGTATGAGTACATGTGAAATCTTGGAAATCTTCCAAGTTGGGCTCCTTTGACCGCAAAGATAGACACCGTCATATTTTCAGATAGGATATCATCCCAATTGAATGCCATCCTTTCATTTGTGCAATAGTATATCATTGGCATATAGGATAGAGAGAACCGAGATGCATCTTTCTCCCCATATAGCTGACACAACATGACTACCAAGTACTGATAAGGCCTTCTTTAAGGAACTTATGGGGTATCTATTGGATTATTGAGAGGGGGGATGAATCAATAATATAGATTTTTAATCCTTTTTAACCACAGTATATAAGTGTTGTTAACTTTATGATCAATTTAGCAATATTATTCAACAAGTGAAGAATAAATATACCATGAGAAATGAGCTATCATATATATACACAATACACCTGTATTTTTACATGGAAACCCAATGCAAGTGAAAACCACCATTTTTTTTTTCTTATATGTATTTAATAAGTACATTAATTGGAAGAACTAACTTCCTTTGTTCGCTAGATGCAACTAGAACGAGGATCCAACCCCCTATATTTTCAAGATACAACCTGAGGGAAGCTCCAAATTCCTAATTATCTAGCGTCAACTAGAAGGAGGATACAACCCCCTATGTTCTCTAGCTACAACTGGAAGGTGGATACAACCACCTATACTTTCCCCATCCAACCACCTTGAAATATAAGTGTCAAATAACTGATAAAACCACTGTCACATTCTCACTATGAAATATGCCATTGTAAACCTATACCAATCTGTACCAACAACCTGTAGCCAACCTATGCCACTAACCTGTAGTCAACCTATGCCAATAACCTGTAATCAACCTATACCAACATATACCAATAATCTTCTCAATATATCATATTTGATAACATATATCTCATACCCAATATCACAAGAATATAACTCAAACCATGTGCATCTATGTCTCTCTAGTCATGTGCCATACATGTGTAAACAATCATAATCATGTGTAATAAACCATCACATCAACCAGACATCAAACCCTCACTGTTATGAAGCCCCAAACTATACCACCAACTTTAATAACACATCTCAACCAAAATCCCTCAACCATGCACCAAGAAATATAATATATGCCTCATCACTAAACCCAAGAATATGTACCAATGATAAATACCAGACATACCAACATTGTATTTCTGTAGATCTATCTCATATAGTATGTTCCATACAACCAACATCCTCTCTAGGGAAAATCCCCAATCTCCCATAACCATATCTCATGTAGACAACAATATCCAAATACACATAAGAATATGACATACCTTTTGAACTTGTAGATAGATTTGTTGTACCTAATCACTATTGAACTTCTTGTTGACTCTTCTAATCTTATGCAACCTAAAACACACCTCAACCTTCACTTATGGTAGTGCCTCAAGTGAAATAAGTTAGATGTCCAATGGGGCCTCACGTGACAAACTCTACTCATCCCGCTGGGGTGCCTTATGGGACGTCTAGTGGGTGACCCATGTAGATTACCATAACTAGGGTTTTAGTGAAATTTTCATACTCCACTACGACCATAAAAATTTGTTGTCACTCTACCGTCGCTTCCTCATACTTGCACAACTTTAGATGTATCAATGAGTACCTCCAATAAAACTTTCACAATAGTAGATATTCAATGTGATCAATAGGTGCTAATAAGAGACCCTTGCTCTCTTATTTATACTCTCCAAGTAGCTTCCTCTAGGGGTTATCTTCTAACTGTTTTATCCAACTTCCTTCTTTTAGGGCTAGCCCACTTTTAACTACTTTTACCACTTGCAACCAATTTATCCACAAATAGTAAACTCACCACTTCTAGTTGCAACTAATTTATTTTTAATTATTTTCTTATTACAACAAATTAACTCATGATTAACTCCTAGTTACAACTACTTTGACTAGTAAACTTCTTCTAGGATCTTCTAGAATACTTTGAATTATTTGACCTTCTAGGGGCTTCTAGATAACTCATGAGGGTTCTCCAATTTCACTACGCCATATCTCCTCAACCATGAGGAACTACATGACATACCACATATCACCAGAAATGGCACGACATGTACTATCCTGCATATAGAATAGTATCACCTGCAAATCCATTGATCTTCATTACATTATTCATCAACCAAACTTGGGTCCCTTAACCACACTGCTAGGACTACCAAAATTTGCTACTGGAATTGCTTCAAGGGTTGAAATTATTTACAACCAACCCAATTAATCAACATTATCCTCCTTTGCTTCTATATTTGAACTGTGTGGCAACTCTGTACCATTTGGGAAATAAATTCTTGGAAGTGTATTCAAACTCACTAAGGAGCTTTCTATCCATATTCTTACTTCCCTTTTGGATGTGATATCACTTCGCCAAATATTCAGGCCTGAAGGAGGCTATGAGATCATTTCTTGCATTGCATATGTATCTATCCTCCACATATATATTCTTCAGAATCCAAGTGATGGAATCTACACATGGGAATACCGTCGGGTGTGCTACTACTATGAAAATGCCAAAATTCCTAATTTTTTTGAACACTTTAAGTTCATATGCTTCTTCAACTTCAGTAGAGAAATTAAAATTCTTGAACATGTGGTATATTTCTCCCCACTTCGGCATTTTCCCGTCATTTTCTAGGAGTCTTGATGTGTCATCGTACATGGCTCCAACTACTTCTAGCTCTCCTTTTGTTTGTTGGCCACTGCCAGAGGCCTCGGTCCCAAGATCCTTACTTATTGTCCTCTTTCGAGGGGACATATTTGTTTATTTTTTATATGATAATGAATATGTAAGATTGATTATTATAATGATGAGTGTTCCATATATATAGAGAACATATGGTGACCATCCATGAAAGGATGTGTTCCTTGGATAATAAATAACTAGTTATTTATTATATATATTTATACTTTGTATTATAAATACCATGTCATATATTATATGATATTATATATATATATATATATATATATATATATATATATTGAATAATGTATTCTTGATGTTGTCCAAACATCAACACTCCCTTTCAACGAGGGAGACGTTCTTTATCATGCCAAAGATTGTCTCTGAAGTATACAAAATTCACCCTAGACTTGTGACATGTGTCTGTCAGTCTTGGGAGATGTCTCTCTCCCACCTGAACTGAGGGGAAACTCCTTCTGTGGCTCTCCCTCTAAGCCAATTGACTCTCTCTGATATCAGACTCACTTGAGGTCTGCATGTTATAACATCTAGCATCTTGACTATTTATCATTCCTTGTCAAATCACCATGACTAGGACAAAGACCACACCATGGTCGTTCACCATAGGTACACCCATGTCAGTGAATGTCAACCCGATGCTAACTGACATGTGGAAAGCACCTCAAGTCCATAGTATTCCTTGTCATGATCAAGGAAGGACTATGCCTGGGCCCATTTACCACAAGTACATATTTGTGATAAATGTATCATATCTCCCTTGGTATGCAACCCAATCTAGGAGAATGTCCTCCCGATGCTTACTCAGGGCATTGTAGCAAAAGGTCTGTCACACATGGCACTCCCATGTGGAATTCTAGAGGCTACTCCTTCTAGAAACACTAGGGTCAACTCCCCATAGTGTGTAACATCAAGGTAAACTCCCTTGATGTGTCCTCATGTGCTCTCCACAAGGGATGTTGGGATATAATCCCTAACCCACTTATCCCTCTTGGATAAGTGTCCTCAGAAATCAACTCAACTCAGTGATTGAGGAGTACGATCTGGACTTATAGAGGCAACTCCCTCTAGAAACACAAGGGTCCACTCCCCATAGTGTGTGACGTCAAGGTCAACTCCCTTGACGTGTTCTCATGTGCTCTCCATAAGGGATGTGTCCTCATGTGATCTCCACAAGGGATGTGTCCTCATGTGTGTTGGTCACTGTAATTGCTTATTTAACTAAACAATCAAGTGCTACATAAATTTTCAACCCAGGGAAGTCTGTTTATTTCAAAGGTAACCACGCACTGTATATGCTCAATCTCAAAAGCACTCTAGAGTTGTGGTAAAAATACATTAAACACACTTTGACTTGAACAAACTAAAGCTCTACTTTAAATTACAGGAAGGAAACCTACCTATTGCAGAGTTCAAAGTTTAAAGAAATAATTGTTCAAAGAATCCTGGATTACATTAAGAAATAACAACCTAGGAAATAAATCCTTCAAGACACTGCAAAAGGAAAGACCGACTATCTTGTAACAGAGAACATGACATTATTCCTCGGGCAGGAATCTTCAACACCTGTTTTCGATCATCACACTTTCATGAACTCATTGCTAATTGAAATGATTGACACACACTAAAGACAAACTACCTCTTAATAGAGAACAGGACCCTATTCCTCAAGCATGAATCTTCAGCACCTGTTTCCGATCATCACACTTTCATGAACTCATTGCTAACTGAAATTATTGACACACATTGAAGACTAACTATCTCTTAACAGAGAACAAGACCCTATTCTACAAGCAAGAATCTTCAACACCTATCCCTGATTATCATGCTTTCATAAATTCACCAAACAGGATTGCTAACTAGAATGATTATCAGTTACCCAAGCATGAATTATATGAAAACAATGTAACAACTAGTAAAGCAGAGTTTCAGCAAAACAGAGTTCAGTAAAGTAGTGTTTCAGCAAAATAGAATTTAATCAAGGCATGAACAGAAATAACACTAACACACTACAAAGCTAATGGATGAATCTTGTGAATAAGGTGGGCCCTCCCTTCTCACAAGATTCCCTTGAAACGAGAGGAACTAGAAAGAAATGCTCAGAACAATCTTTTATTCATCTATCAACTATATCATATTACAATGTTTGAAGTAAAACACGTCCTTCTCTCTAAATCATTTCTTAGCCAAGAAGAAGGTCCTCTCTAATGGTGATTTCCTCTTATTTAAAGAGGAGAATCTCCTCGATACAATTTGATCATCAAATTACAAGTGTACATCTGAGTCCTATTCTTAGTCAGATCAAATATCTATACTGGAATAGGATATCCTGGTATCCCATAACAAAATGTTATTACAATAGTTGAAAAGATGTTGAGTGGGGTGTTGTTGTTGTGGCTGGAGTAACAACTTCTTTATTTATCTTCTCATTACTGTTGTTGTATGCTATTTTAGAATCGCAAATCACAGGTTGTTTCAGCAATGGGATTTTTGTTCTGACTGTTTCAACAACGTGGTCAGGCGGCAGCGATGGAATTCTGGCTCAAGGTGCGGCTATTGTGGTCAATGTAACAGCTTTGTGTTGTTGTTTCAACATTGTAGACCATGGAGAGTGTACCATCTTTTTCTTATGGATTTGTTGTTTCAACATCGTATACCACAGAGAGTGTAATAACTTCCTCTTGTGTGAGTTGTTGTTTCAGCATCGTAGACCACGGAGAGTGTAACAACTTCCTCTTGTGTGAGTTGTTGTTTCAACATCCTAGACCACAGAGAGTGTAACAACTTCCTCTTGTGTGAGTTGTTGTTTCAGCATCGTAGACCACAGACTATTTTAGCCACTGTGTTTGCATGATTTGACTATTTCAGCAATGGGCCTTTAAACAATAATGCTAATCTGCAGTTCGAACTGTTTCAACAATTATATATTTTTGATCAACGGTTAAGTACGAGAGTAATGTAAAATTATATGCAAAACAGATTAAACATATAGTAAAGAAAAGAGACGTTGTATACCTTTGGAAAGATAGGGTAAAGTGATAATGTGAGTTTAAATGTGAGTGAAACAAGGATGTAATGGTAGAAAAAAGTGTGAGCAAAGAGGTACATTGTAGGGTCCTAACATCCCCCCCAACTTAAAAGGTTGCATGTCCTCAGGCAACTTGAATCTGAATCAGAATCTGGATATTGAATCTGAGCGTGCAAGTTACTTAAGCAGTAGTTGTGGAAAGTGTTGTCTTTTGGGGCTCTGAATCTTTGAATGCATTGTAGCCTTTGCCAAGCTGTTTTTTTGGCCTTATTGGGCAACTTATAGTGAACTTGATATTTTTTTGCTGGCATCCACAGGATAGGAAAATGAAACTGATAACCTATCCAGCTTTTAGCACATTGCTGAACACACTTGATGTAGCTAGGTACCCTAGAGATTGCTATCTCTAGATTAGTAGGGATAAAGGGATTGTGTTCCTGTCTTTTCCCAGTATATTGTTGCCAAAACATGTTATTTGCTTGTAGGGCAACAATCTCTGTAGATTTGATGAACTGTTGACAATCCTAAAGCACTGTTGTCTATAGTTGTTGAATGTGTTGAGTCATCCCTAATTTCTTCAAAAAATGATAACACTCTGTAACAAAGGTGGCAGCATTTTGTGGTTCTGGCTGTATCCAGAGAAGGCAGTTATCCTCGTTATGCTTGGCAGCTAGAAAGTCATCCTACCATATAATCTAATTGTTAAGAAAGGAGGTGAGTGCCCGAATCTGGATGTCACCAACAAGAGGGTTAAGGTTAAGCTGTCAATTCTCAGGGATGGCCTCATTATAAAAATATACCTCATAGAGGAGGTGTTGATCCATAACAGAGGCTTCTGCAAAGGTTTTAACAAAATCTGTCGGATTTAACACTGCATGGGATCTGCCTTCTTTCATTGATTTTATCTGAAACCATGTAATTCATTCCATGAGGAACAGAGAGTAATTGCAGGATGGTTTCCTTGTAGCCAAAAACTTCTGTGCCATGTCAAACATCAGGAGCAATTTTCCTTTTAACTCTTTATTTTGTTTCTTATAGGCACGAGATTCTTGGCGTCTTTGCTCCAAAGCTTCCCAGTTTGAATAGATATGGTTTAGCCAGATTACTCTGTGTTCCTGTAGACTTTTGGCCTGTGTAACAACAATCTCTTTTTCCCATTTGTCTATTATTGCCTGCTCATCCCATGGTTGAGTTTGTGTTTCAGCATTGCAAGTGGTAGGCTGAGGTAGGGTTTGAGTTTGTGTTTCAGCATTGCAAGTGGTGGGCTGAAGTAGGGTCTGAGTGGCTTGTTCCACAAAGGTGTGGGGAATGGTCTGGCTAGGAGGGTCAGATTCATCAATAGGCAATGTTTGTACAACTTTATTAACAAAAATAGGGGCTTCAGATTTGACAATTGTTGTAGGCCAGGGTTCAATTTTAATTTTGGAGGGTCCTACTGGTTCTTGTGTAATAGCAGGGTATTCTTCTTTGACTACAAAAGTCGTAGGTGCAGGGGAAGCTCCTGGCATTGGAATTTGAATCACTTTGTATCCTGCTTGATAATAGATGTCCCCACATTGGCTGCCCATATATTCTCTACACGGATTCTCTATTGTAGTTCCCTCTGCCATGGTCGCTATGCGAGCTTGGGTGTACAATTTAAGTTCCTTCTCATAGGCTTCCCTTGCCGTGACTAGCTCTTGCTTGTAGGCTTCCAGTTCAAACATTAGGAACTCATTTTCTTGTAAGACAGAGGCCATTGTTGGTTCTGGAAGAGGGGTGACTGGTTCTTGTGTAACAGTCACATCCGCATTGGCTAGTTCTTTTGGAGCAGCTACAGGATCGACATATGATTCTTGTATTTCATCTTCTTGATGTAGAGAAAGTAATGTTGCAACACCTTGGGCATCTGATTCCTTTGTCTCGGTAACAATATCAGCATCTGGTTCTTGTGTTTCAGCTATAGCTGGTTCTTGTGTGATAGCTATAGCTGGTTCTTGTGTGATAGCTATAGCTGGTTCTTGTGTTTCATCTACTGAATGAGTAGCTGGTTCTTGTGTTTCAGCTACTAAATGGGTAGCTGGTTTTTGTGTTTCAACTACTTGATGAGTAGTTGGTTCTTGTGTTTTAGCTACTGAATGAGTAGCTAGTTCTTGTGTTTAAGCTACTAAATGAGTAGTTGGTTCTTGTGTTTCAGCTACTAAATTTGAAACGGTTGATGTCGCATCATACTGGGCCACTGGTTCTTGTGTTTCAGTGCCTGTGGGTGAAATACATAAAGAATCTGGAATTTGGGAGGTTGGAGATGCACGGGGTTTTAACTGGATGGGTTGGGGATTTAGGGCAGTGGCAGTAATGGCTGCCCTTGTTGAGGCCCTTGTTCTTTTTCTTTGTAAAAAGGGAGGAAAGAAAGTAATTTGCTTTCATTTGCATGGGGGTTTTTCCTCAGTGATGAGGCAGGGAGAATTGTCTGGTTCAGAATCATCTATAAGGATATGCATGACAGGAGTGGATGATTCTGGTAGAATGTGGGGCGGGATTGGAAGGTTAATTGAATTGATTGGGTCTGTAGGCGGACTGTTAGGTATTTCCAGAGGGTCTTGAGGGTTTTGTGGTTGTTGTTCCTGAAGATTTTTAGGATATTCAACAGCTTCTTGGGGGTCTACGGGTGGGTTACTTAGTGGAGGGTTTTGTTGGGCAAAACCCTTTTGGACAAGAAGTTGAGTGAGACAATGATGGGTGAGGGAAAGCATGGAGTTTTTAGCCTTTTTACAGTAATGCGACATATTTTTCAGACATCTGAGCAGATAATAAGGAATGTTCACCAATCTATCATGTTGTAAATGAGACAACATGACAAAATCATACTGGTAGACTACTTGGTATCGGCCTTCACAGGTAAGGTAGTGTTTGAAAAATTTTGAAACTTTCGGCCATGGAGGTGGCAACGAGCTGAGTTGGACACCCCGACTTTTAGGCTTAATTTTTTCCCCTGGCAAGAGGAAATCCTGCTAGAAATTAAGAATGATATGTTTGTGGCTGAACCAGCGAATACCATTGGTAGGGAGACCCGAAACCTGTGCTATATCCTCCTCTGTAACTAGAATCCGAACCCCTTGAACAATGGAATGATCTTTCTAGAGATTTTGAGCAAATTGGAGAACCTGTTGTTGATCAAATCCTTGGAGCCTCTAGAAATAACCCAGTCATCCTGCCTGTAGAAAAATTTGACGAACTTCTGGATACAGTTCTAATAGGGTTGTCGTGGCGGGTTCGTACCATATAACAGGGCCTCCCATAGCTAACAGCTCAGTAAAATGCACTGTCAAAGAGTCGAGTAACTGCTTCTGTGCAGAGTGAGTTTTTCGGGTGATGGCATGCAAATGGTGGTAAAACAACGAAAGGATG
>JZKD02S1076774.1:201259-226364 GCA_000966675.3 Picea glauca
TAGAGAAATGTTTGTTGAAGAGTGATGTTGTAGAAACTGCTAAGGAAATGGTCTTTCAGCCATGGGGGAAGAATGTGAAAATTTGTGGAACATGGTGCTTCAGCAATGGGAAAATGTGAAGAATTTCTGAACAGTGGTGTTTCAACAATGGGAAAATGTGAAGAATTGCTGAACAGTGGTGTTTCAGCAACGGGAAAATGTGAAGAATTGATGAACAGTGGTGTTTAAGCAATGGGCGAAAAATGTGGAAAATTGCAGAACAGTGGTGTTTCGGCAATGGAAAAATGTGAAGAATTATTGAACAGTGGTGTTTCAACAATGGGAGAAAAATGTGGAAAATTGCAGAACAGTGGTGTTTCAGCAATGGGGGAAGACCAAAGAGTTATTGAATAGTGGTGTTTCAACAATGGAAAAATGTGAAGAATTGTTGAACAGTGGTGTTTCAGCAATGGGGAAGCTTAGCTCTTCTTGAAGTAAGATCGTCCTTTCTTAGTAGGCCTTGGCTTTGATCAAGAATCTGCAAAAATCAATTGTAACATGCTATTTCTTAATAGGGATTATTAGTAAACGAAATCTAATCTAATGCTAAAGAAATTAAATTAAAATGAATTAATTGCAATGAGGGGTAGGAGGTCCCTCTAAAAAGAGGTAATGATATTCTGCCACACATGTGGCCTTAAAATCTTCTTTGGAAATAGGGCATTGGTACAGACGGAGCCGATGACCATTTACAAGTAACGGTGTTTTAGAGTCATTGATTGTGAGGAGCCTTACTGTTCCATTGGGGAAAACAATGTCTACTTTGTAAGGTTCAAGCCATCTTGTATGTAGTTTCCCTTGAAATTATTTAAACCGAGAATCATACAGTAGGGCCCAATTACCTTTTTGGAACTGCTTATTTTTTATAATTTTGTCATGCCATTTTGATCTTTGCTGTTGAATCATGGTTGTCTGATGAATGGCATCTAGTCTTTTTTCATCCAATTCATTAAGCTGTTGCAACCTGACTGTCTGTGCATCTATCAAATCAAGGTTGACAACAAAAGTATTTCTTAAGGTTTTGATTTCAAATTCCACAGGAAAGACGACACTTTTTCCATAAACTAATTCATAGGGAGAGAATCCTGTAGTATTTCTCCAGGTAGTTTTGTAGGCCCATAATGCTTCAGGGAGCCTGTGAGACCAGTCCTTTCTGTTTTCCTTCACTGTTTTTGTGAGAATGGTTTCTATTACTTTGTTTGTGCTTTCCACCTTTCCATTGGCTTGGGGGTGGTATGTTGTAGTCATTCTATGCTGAATATGATATTTTTGAAGGGTAGCTTTAAAACCGTGAGAAGTGAAAGGATGTCCCCCATCTGTAAATAATTCTCTTGGTGCTACAAATCTAATGAATATGTCTTCAAATAGGAAATCTAGAAATGCTTCTTCAGTCGCTCTATGGAGTGCTTTAGCTTCCACCCATTTGGTCATGTAATCTGTGCAGACCACTATGTAAACTTTTTGATTGGATGGGGGGTTAATGGGTCCTACAAAGTCTAAGTCCCATCTTTCGAATGGTTCAAGTACTATCTGGGGGTTTAATGGCATCTCATCTCTATGATTATGTTGGCCCATTCTTTGATAGCTATCACAGGCCCGGACATATTTCTTTGCATCTTTAAAAAGTGAGGGCCAATAATACCCCATCCTGAGAATTTTATGTGCTATTCTTTTATCAGCAAAATGCCCTCCACAAAGGCCATCATGACAACATTTTAATAGATCATAAGCCTCATCTTTTCTAATGCACCTTCGAATTTCTTGATCAAGTACTGTGTGGAAAAGACACCCACTTATCCAACTATACCGAGCACTTTGTTGAATGATTCTTCTTTTCTCTTGGTGGGATAGGTGTGGTAGTAACTTCCCTGCAACCAAGTAGTTAGCGATGTTTGCATACCATGGTGAGTGATAAGATACTGCAAATAGATATTCATTAGGAAATGAATCATCTACTGGGATATCATCATCGGTGTTAACCGAGAAAGGAAATCAACAACTACATTTTCTTTTCCTGGTCTATCTACAATTGTAATATCAAACTCTTGCAATAATAGTAACCATCTGGTGACTCTAGCATTTGTGATAGGTTTGTTCATTAGATATTTGATAGTTGAGTGATTAGTATGGACAAGAGTAGAGTAGGCAGTAATGTAATGTCTAAATTTATTAATAGCATAGATAACTGCTAAGAATTCCTTTTCGGTAACTGTATAGTTAAGTTCAGCATGAGTCATATTCTTGCTAATGAAGTAAATAGCATAAAGGAGATGATTTTCTTCTTGTCCCAAGACAACTCCTATTGCAGTATCTGAAGCATCAGAGGATATATGAAAGGGAAGTGTCCAATCAGGTCCTCTTAGAATAGGAGCTGTAGATAACTGATGTTTAAGTGTATTAAATGCTTCCTGGCAAGAATTAGTCCATTTGAACTCAGCATTTTTCATTAGTAACACAAACAGGGGAGAAGCTATTTTGGAAAAAAATTTGATAAATCTTTTGTAGTATCTAGCATGTCCTAGAAAACTTCTTACCTTTGTTTGGGTTTTGGGAGTCGGAAAATTTTCAATGACTTGTATCTTGAATGGATCCACCTGAATTCCTTGAGATGAAATAAAATGTCCAAGCACTATTCCTTCACTCATCATCATATGACATTTTTCTATACTTAAGGAGAGGTGGGCTTGTATATATCGTTTAAGCACTTTCTCAAGGTTTTGTAGTGCTTTCTCAAAAGAAACACCATGAGTAAATTCATCCATAAAAATTTCCATAGAGTCAGTAAGCATATCAGAAAAGATTCCTATAACTACTCTTTGGAAGGTTGTTGGTGCATTACATAGTCCAAATGGGAGAACTCTATAAGAAAAGGTTCCCCAAGCGCTAGTAAAAGTGGTTTTATCTTGATCTTGGGGTGCAATTTTGATCTGGTTATACCCACTGAAACCATCTAAAAAGGAGAAAAAATTATTCCCTGACAAATTGTTTAACACCTGATCAATTAATGGTAATGGGAAGTGATCTTTTTGAGTTGCTTTATTTAAGGCTCTATAATATACACATACTCTCCATTTCCCATTTTTCTTAGGAACTATTACCAATGGGAAAACCCATTCACTGTCTGATATAGGATATATAAACCCTGCATTGATCAATTTTTGAAGTTCTTCTTTAAGGATTTCTCTTAAATTAGGGTTCATTCATCGTTGGGGTTGGCAGATCGATCAACAATCTTCCTTGATATATATACAATGAGTACATAATTTAGGAGAGATTCCTTTCATATCTGTATAGTCCCAAGAGAATGCTTCTTTACGTTCAAGGAGTAACTTCATTAATTGTTGTGTTTCAGCATCTGTCAGATTGGGGTTTATGTTTAGTGTTTTGCCAGGTTCAATTTCTACTGGTATACTTTTAGAAGAGATGATGTCTGATGTTTGGGGTGGGTTTTTAGAGTCAAGGTTTTCCTGGTTATCTGACTCCAAAAGTGCAGCTAGTTGGTTGTGAGTTTCTGGAGTCATGGAGGAGGGTTCACAAATAAAATTATTAATTACTTCATCCTCAGTGGCATCTTTGAGGCTTAAGGCTTGTCCAATAGTCAAGATGGGTTGAGTAAGTTGATCGTCAAAATCTACCCATACAGAATTATCATTATTGATTAAAGGTGTATCATGAGGGTAGAGGGTAAGCTGTTTAGTCTCGTAACCATTGGAAATTGTCATTGAACCTGATCTACAGCTGATAAAAGCATCTGTTGTGGCTAGCCAAGGCTTGCCCAAAATTAGAGGGTGGCCCCCCAACTTTGTTTTAGGTTGTAATACCACAAAGTCAGCTGGATAATTCCAGGATTCCACTGAGATAATTAGGTCTTCAATGACTCCCTCTAGTTTGATTGTAGAACGGTCAGCTAATTCTAGGATAGTTGGGGTGTCTCTGATTTCATTATGTAGTTGTAACAGTTATGAGGTTTCCAGAGTCATAATATTGATAGCTACACCTAAGTCTACCAGGACTCGAGGGATTATCATTTTTCCAATTTGCACTGAGATGGTAGGGTGGCCGGGATCACCATATTTAACTGGGGGAACTTTACCTGAAATTAGTGCAGACAAGTCACCCATGACATGGAATGTGAGGGGATCCTTAATTTTCCTACCAGGTTTCTTAACAAAAATGTCTCGCATAGTCCTAGCATAGATTGGTACATCTCAAAGTGCTTGTAATAGAGGGATTTTGACATAAAGATTTTGTAATTCCCCTAGAAGATTAAAAGTAGGTGGCTTAGGCGTTTTAGTCAAAGCTAAACGCTCAAGAAATGGTGGTTTTGTTGTTTCAACAACAGTGTTAGAGGATGATTGTACCTCTTCAGGTACATCATGCTCTTTTGTTTCCTCTTTATCATAAGAGGTAACATCAGCTATGATGGGTTCTACTATTCTCCCAAATAATAAATGAATATCATTGCATTGCACAGGGAGAAGAGAAAATGTAGGCTAGTTATGAATATCAATGCACTGCACAACTTTATTATTGGGGTTAGGGTTAGGTTGTACAGGTAGTTGGGGTCTCATCATTTGATTGTTTGGTGGAGTACCTGATGGTAAGGAGAGTGGTTGCAGAAATTGTGATTGAGGTAATTGATTTGAGAACGGGGGTTGTTGTCCTCTCCAATTTGGATTCCATTGGTTCAGATAGGGTTGTTATTGTTGTGGATGCCAAGGAGTCCACATTAACGGATCAACAAAGGGTGGGTTAGTTTGTTGCATGGATGGGTAATTCATTTGATTTAGGTATTGCATTTGATTATAGGGAGGGTAATTCATTTGATTAAAAGAAGGATAATTATTCCAACGACTAGAAGATGTAAATAGCATATTAGGATTCATACCTTGTCCCTGTGGTTGCTATTGCCTTCTCTATGTCAGCAGATAGACATCTTCCGCTTCTTCATCAGTTGGTTGTAATGTTGCCTTAATTCCTAGTAAAGAAGGGCATTGTTGACTTTCATGATCTTTATCATAGATGGTGTAGATTGGCTTTTTGTCCAATGGGCATTCCCTTCATGGTTGCTTGTCTCTTCATTTAGAACAAAATATGGACAGAGATTCTTCTGCTTCTGCTTGCTTCTTTTGAATCTGTAGGGTGTCAATTTGTTAGGCAAAAGAGATTAACATTTCAGTTTTAAACCCTTCAAGTAAATTACCTATTTCGGCTCTTGTTGCTCCCCCGCTGGCTGATTTTTGGACTCTTGAAAATGTGGTATCCCTGCTATTTGATCTATTTCTTGAAGCTCCTCTTGAACATCTTTTACATAGGTTAACAATTTCATCATATGATTCTTTAGATATGTCCCCTTTTCCAAGAATCTTCAGCATATCTAAATAGTCATCCCTTACTCCTTTTAGTAATTTCCTTTTAAGGATATCTTTACTTACATCGGGGTGACTGGATCTTTGTAGATTGTATTGTAGTCTTTCTACAAAGTCCTCCAGATTTTCATCCTCTTTCTGTATCATCTTAAATAGTTCTTCCCTTTTTTCTCTCGTTCGGAAATAGTCCTAGTATTTATGTAGGAATTTCTATTTCATTTGATCCCATGTTGTGATTACATGGCCTCCAAGACTCATGAACCATCTTAGTGCATTTCCTTTCAATGTTGTTGGAAATAGATTTAATTTTTTAGCATTGGAAATGTAATCATAACTTCTGCATAATATGTCAAACTCAAAAAGGAATTCATCAAGATCTTCTGAAGATAAACCATGAAAGTTAGGTAGTGCTGAGAGTGGAATATTCTTCATGGGAGCTACCCCTCTAGGAAGATCACCAATAGGAAATCCTAATGTGGAGAAAGAGTTTTCATCATTTACCTCTCTTTCAGGACCTGCCTGTTCTTGATGATGCAATTCTTCATTGTACCCATCCATGTTTTCTTTTTTTTTCTCTCTTGCTGTGCTTTCTTTGTCCTCAATATTTCCTGCTAGTTTGTCGACTGTCTCAGGACTCCAAACCTCTTTCCATGTTTCAATTTTTTCTTGAAAGGAAGGTTGGGACTTTGGTTTCCGAGAGTTTGGTTGTTGAGGAATAGAAGATGCAAATTTTGATATGATCTCGTCAATATAAGTCTTTCTTCCTCCTCTTCCTCTACCCCTGCCACCTGTAGGGTTAGTTTCTTTGGGGTCTCCGCGTCCTCTCATGCAATCTTTATATCTGAAAGAACATAATTTCTTTTGAAATCTATAATTACCTTCCCCGGCAACAGCGCCAAAATTTTGGTCACTGTAATTGCTTATTTAACTAAACAATCAAGTGCTACATAAATTGTCAACCCAAGGAAGTCTGTTTATTTCAAAGGTAACCACGCACTGTATATGCTCAATCTCAAAAGCACTCTAGAATTGTAGTAAAAATACATTAATCACACTTTGTTTTGAACAAACTAAAGTTCTACTTTGAATTACAGGAAGGCAACCTACCTATTATAGAGTTCAAAGTTTAAAGAAATAATTGTTCAAAGAATCCTAGATTACATTAAGAAATAACAACCTAGGAAAGAAATCTTTCAAGACACTGCAAAAGGAAAGACCGACTATCTTGTAACAGAGAACAGGACCCTATTCCTCAAGCAGGAATCTTCAGCACTTGTTTCTGATCATCACACTTTCATGAACTCATTGCTAATTGAAATGATTGACACACACTGAAGACTAACTACCTCTTAACAGAGAACATGACCCTATTCCTCAAGCAGGAATCTTCAACACCTGTTTCCGATCATCACACTTTCATGAACTCATTGCTAACTAAAATGATTGACACACACTGAAGACTAACTATCTCTTAACAGAGAGCATGACCCTATTCCCCAAGTAGGAATCTTCAGCACCTGTCCCTGATTATCACGCTTTCATAAATTCACCAAACAGGATTGCTAACTAGAATGATTATCAGTTACCCAAGCATGAATTATATGAAAACAATGTAACAACTAGTAAAGCAGAGTTTCAGCAAAACAAAGTTCAATAAAGTAGTGTTTCAGCAAAACATAATTTAATCAAGGCATGAACAGAAATAACACTAACACACTACAAAGTTAATGGGTGAATCTTGTGAAGAAGGTGGGTCCTCCCTTCTCACAAGATTCCCCTGAAATGAGAGGAACTAGAAAGAAATGCTCAGAACAATCTTTTATTCATCTATCAACTATATCATATTATAATGTTTGAAGTAAAACACGTCCTTCTCTCTAAATCCTTTCTTAGCCAAGAAGAAGGTCCTCTCTAATGGTGATTTCCTCTTATTTAAAGAGGAGAATCCCCTCGATACAATTTGATCATCAAATTACATGTGTACATCTGAGTCCTATTCTTAGTCAGATCAAATCTCTATACTTGAATAGGATATCCTGGTCTCGCGTAACAAAATGCTATTACAATAGTTGAAAAGATGTTGAGTGGGGTGTTATTGTTGCGGCTGGAGTAAAATCTTATTTATTTATCTTCTTGTTACTGTTTTTGTATGTTGTTTCAGCATCGTAAATCGTGGGCTGTTTCAGCAATGGGATTTGCATTCTGACTGTTTTAGCAATGTGGTCACACGGGAGCGATAGAATTCTGGCTCAAGGTGTGGTTGTTGTGGTCAATGTAACAGCTTTGTGTTGTTGTTTCAGCATCGTACACCACAGAGAGTGTAACATATTTTTCTTGTGGAGTTGTTTTTTCAGCATCGTAGACCACGGAGAGTGTAACAACTTCCTCTTGTGTGAGTTGTTGTTTCAACATCGTAGACCACGTAGAGTGTAACGACTTCCTCTTGTGTGAGTTGTTTCAGCACCATAGACCATGGAGAGTGTAACAGCTTCCTCTTGTGTGAGTTTTTGTTTCAACATTGTAGACCACAGACTGTTTCAACCACTGTGTTTGCATGCTATGACTGTGTCAGCAACGGGCCTTTAAACAACAATGCTAATCTGCAGTTCGAACTATTTCAACACTGATATATTTCTGATCACTGGTTAAATATGAGAGTAATGTAAAATTATATGCAAAACATATTGAACATATAGTAAAGAGAAGACACATTGTATACCTTTGGAAAGATAGGGTAAAGTGATAATGTGATTTTAAATGTGAGTGAAATAAGGATGTAATGGTAGCAAAAAGTGTGAGCAAAAAGGTACATTGTAGGGTCCTAACAATGTGCTCTCCACAAGGGATGTTGGGCTATATTCCCAAACCCACTTATCCCTCTCCTATAAGTGTCCTCACAGATCAATTCAACTCAGTCACAGAGGAGTACAATATGGAGAATGTCTCATAAAGATGCAAGCATTAACACTCCCTCTCAACGTGGGAGGAATTATTTTCCATGCAAGGTCTGTCATGGAAGTACTCAGACTGCATCGTGGTAAGGGGTTTGGTAAGAAAATCAACAACCTTCTCATCTATAGGAAGGTACTACACCAGTATTTCCTTCCTCTGCACCATGTTTGAGATTTAATGGTACTTGATCTCAATGTGTTTCAATTTGTCATGAAACATTGGATTGTCTGACAGCTTCACACAACTCTGGTTATCACAATGAATAATGATGGAATATAGCACATATCCAAATTAATATGCAAGGATATTTTAAAGCCACACTTCTTCGCAGACTGCCACACTCAATACAATGTACTTTGCTTTTGCAATTCTTAAAGCCATAGAAGTTTGTTTCCTGCTACACTAGGAAACCATGGCAGGTCCCAAAGTGAAGCAACACCCGGAGGTGCTCTTCTTATCCATTTCTTTCCCTACCCAATTAGAGTCAGTATCTCCCTTCAATCTCATTTCAATATTGGAAGTGTTAGTATCCTATAATGATAGGAAACCTGATCATCTAGATATGAATGGTGGGTATCATTATGAAGTTCATGGCTTGTTGGTCTTGCTGTCTATTTGACATAAAATTTTCCAAGTTATTTTCATTAGGTAATAAGATGTATCACTAGATGAATGATTTTTGAGTTAGAGGTCTTCAAGAAGATCTTTGGATTTTCCTTTTCAAATAAGTGATGAGTTTGTACTTTTATTAGAAAAGCTCTAAAATTTCACTTTTGGCAGCTAAGGGCATTTTTCTCAAAGTATTCTAAGTTCTTGAAAATTGTCTCTTTCGATAGCTAAAATGGTATGTGTGAGGCATTTTAAGTTGTCAAAAGCATAGAGTCAGTTAACGGTCAGACTGCCCCATTGGATTCTCAAACCTCCATCGGTACACAACATCATCATCTCAAGTGCTGCCGAAATCAAATCATAATACGATCTGGGCAAGTGATTGTTTGTCTGTTATGATTATTTAATGATATCTATTTAACCCTGATCTAGTAGATCCGATCACCATAATCTCACATCATTTGTTTTTCCCGATCCATCACGTGGTTTTTTCCGTTTTGATCGAATGATACAATCATCACTATGATTGGTTTTCATTCTTTATCAAGGGTTTTCATTCAAACCTTTTTCTCCATACCACGCATTTTCCTTCGCCCGAAACTTCAATTTATCCCCTATCAATGCCACTGTATCTCTCCACTCCTTCTCCTGAACTTCAATTCATCCCCTATCAGAGCCATTCTATCTCCCCACTCCCGATTTTTTTGTAGTGTAGGTATTGACATCCGTTATTGCAGATGAAGAAGGGAGGAAATTTTCTCAGGAAGGAGCTCAGTGACATAACTTATCTTGAATCTCACCCTGAGATTTTCCAGATGTTCATAGATGTTGGCTACTACAAATCTTGTTAAAAACTCCAAGGATTTCATCAAGGTGTGGCTAAATCATTTTCATTGACCTTTGACGGAGCCAAATCCAAAGTTGGAACAATTGAGATACAGGTTGATGAAGCAATTGTTGCAGTAGTGACAGAAATGCCAAGGACTGGTGAAAGATGGTTCAAGTAAACCACTATTAAAGACATTGAGTTCAGGTCTTATCTCAAACCCAAACACAAATGTATCGCTTTGAAAAAGGATATCCCTAGATCCTACTTGGAAGAGAAGTTGCAACATCTGCTCAAAGCGATCTAGGTATACATAACATGTGAAGGAAGATATAGCAGAGTAATGTTTTACCACTTCAAGCTCATGAATCATTTCACAGGGAGATGTCCTCTGAATCTGCCCTTCTACCTTCACAAAATTTTGACAAAGATGACACACCAGATCTAGGCCATACCTAGCAAGGTGCAAGGTAGACTTTCTCATCACAGTCTTATCAAATTCATAGTGTTTCAAGAATTGCAGAAGAGGGATAGGAGTTGGGAGTATCTTCTTTTTTGGGGTGAATTTGAACCAGAACCCCAGCCCAAGGACCAGAAAAAGACTTCACTCATTAAGTTTTCAACACCACAGAGCAGTAAAATGAAAAGGAGAGCCATTTCCCTAGTAATTACAGAGGAACCAGCTTCTTCTTCCAAGTCCAAGAAAGCCAAGAAGATGCTTGTTTTTAGCCAAGATACAGAAGGGAAGACAAATGCCTCTGGTAAAAATGTCTTGAAGTTGCCTTATACAGATTCATACGAGGATTTAGAGCTAGGGGAAGGAGAGGTTCCTGAACAGGCTGTCTTCAAAGAAGCACCTTTTTCATCAGAGTTCCCAGACTTGGAGATTCCTGAAACATCAACCAACAAGCACAACAATGTCAGCAAACCATCGAAGATTGAAAAACTCCAAGAAGAAATATCATAAATGAAAATGCTTGAGAGGGTCATCAAATCCCAAAACCAGACTATAAGAAATACCTTAGATGAGGTAATAGATTGTTTTGAAAGACTAGATAAAATGCATGTAAAATAACAGAAAAGGAACAAGAAATTGCTCAAGGAAAATCACAAATTGCTTAAAATGATTAAAGGCTTGAGGATCAAACTAAAGATAAAAAATCCTAAGCCAAGAGGACATTATGATTTAAGAGCTCTAGCTGAAGTTGTTGAGAACCTAAACGAAGACCCTAAGGAGTAGGTAGGTCGAAGAAAATCTCTTTTTGTAGTTTTGAACAGGGGTGGGAAACTCAAATTTTTCAGCTGTTTATCCGTTTTCCTAAAGGTTGGACTATAAGAAATACCTCGGATGAGGTAAGAGATTGTTTTGAAAGACTAGCTAAAATGCATGTAAAAGAACAGAAAAGGAACAAGAAATTGCTCAAGGAAAATCACAAATTACTTAAAATGATTAAAGGCTTGAGGATCAAACTAAAGCTAAAAAATCCTAAGCCAAGAGGACATTCTGATTTAAGAGCTCTAGCTGAAGTTGCTGAGAACCTAAACGAAGACCCTAAGGAGTAGGTAGGTCGAAGAAAATCTCTTTTTATAGTTTTGAACAGGGGTGGGAAACTCAAATTTTTCGGCTATTTATCCGTTTTCCTAAAGGTGTTGTTAGTTGTCGAAAGCTATGCTTTCGATAGCTAACCCTTTCCTGTTTTACACCTGTAAACTACCGAAAGCGTAAGGGATGACAGAATGTTCATATTTTGCATAGAATGAATATTTTGGTGTCCAAATTTTGTGAAAGGGGTTCCAAACGAAAGATAAGATCAAAGGGATACAGATCATCACCCTTTCAAGTTTTTGAGGCAAGTATTAAGGCAAAAAGGTTAAGTGGTGTTTGAAAGTCACAGTAAATATGGTCCATTTGTCAAAGTAGGATTTCAAAGTGCCTTGTCATCATTTGACATTTATTGAATATAGCATGAAGACCAGTAAAGGGAACACTATTTCTCCACCTGTAAATGTGTTGTCTACCTTTCGAATGGAAAAGGACTCTACTGAAACAAAACTCTGGAATTCAGGAGAAGTTTTTGCACATGTATTTTCTATTTTTGATTGACCCTTATGCTTAGGAGACCATCTGTCACATGTGTCGATTCATTGTAATTGTTTCTATTTTTAGAAAGAAGGGGTAGGATTAGAATTTTTGAGGACTGATAGCATCTTTACCTTTATATACAGATGAGAAATAAATAAGGGGGGTTCGACCTGGAGGTATCAGATGGGTAGATAATAGAGAATCATGGTTTTTTGTTTTGTAAAGATGATCAGTATTCTGTAAATGACTTTATGAATGAATACAAAGACACTTTTTCCAGATTCCTGTGTTGTGTTTAAGTGGTGAAGTTTCTCCCTCATGTAACTCATGATTTTCCTATTTCATAATATTTTCTTTCTATATTTTCTATGAGAAGGTAATGTACATGATATTTTCATGACACGCTATGCTGGCTCAATGCAATATTTATGTTTTCTTCCAAGTTTGAAGTGTAGAATTCAGCTGTACTCTGCTCTACATTTGAAATGAATTCCAATTTTTCTTCCTTTTCCATTATATAAGCTAAAAGAATCCACTTGCATGATTATCTTTCCTGGTTATATCTTGTTTTAGTTATTCATTCATCTATCGTCTTTATCATTGACTCCATGTTTCCCAATGGTCCTTTATGCCTTAACCAAACCAACTCAAAATCCATAAACAAACCCATGTTCTGCATAGCTAGCCTAATATTCTCTTCAAACAAAGTTATATCAGACAGAGAGATCCCTCTCTGAGTCTTTGAGGGATAGATCCAAGACTCAAAGCGGTGTTGATGTTACCTATGTGACTGCCTCCGCAGCCTTGGGAAAATTACAGAGTGCTAACAGAATGGCGACCATACTGGGGACTCTCCCCAGTAGTACACTTCAAAGCTCCAGATCTGATCACTAATGGTGGACAGTGACCAAACACCGGAAGGCTGAGATCATTCACCTGGCGACTCCAGCCAGCTCCATATAGTTTTGACTCAGAGACTCCACCGGAGGAAGAACCTAAAGCATGTCCAAACAACCTAGAAAGACCAGGTACTCAAGCTCAAATTACATTCGAGACATCTTTGGTTTTATCTGCAATTATGTTTTGTCTTATTCGAAGCCTGATCAAAAGTATATTGCTGAAGATTACATTGACCACCTATTGATTGATGATCCCCAATTTTAGATTATACACATACTCATACATCTGTGCACACCCCAGATGCATCTGTAGAAAGACTAGTGAGACATAAGCCTCCTGCTTTATCTCCTTTTCTTGAAAAACCTCTGGATGGTGGTAAGCCTCTTGCTTCATCTCTTGTTCTTACAAAAGTCCCAGACCGATACTAGCCTCTAGATTTTCCTCCTATTCTCCATGACCTCCCTGTCTATTACATCAATAATTTGCCTAGGTTTGATGGAGAAAATGGGAAGATCATTGTTGAAAATCATATTCAAAACCTTGAGGATTTCCTTGACCTTTATGAGGTTGAATATGATGATGTCTGTATCAGGATGTTTGCCCTGTCTTTGCAAGGTAAAGTTAAAAATTGGTTTAGAAATCTACTAGATGCAAGCATCATAAATTTTCATCAGTTCATGCAAGTTTTCTTAGATAGGTGGGTGGTCATGGGAAATGTTTTCCTCATCCTAGAGGAATACAACCACTTGAAAAGAAAGCCTGAAGAGACAATACAATAGTTCTCAACCAAGTTCAATGAGGTGTATCATTCAATACCTGTGGATGTAAGGCCACCTCCTGGTTTAGCTAAATTGCATTTCCCAGAAGTCTTTGATCTAGAAATGACATTCCAGTTAAGAGAAAGAGACACTGCAACCCTAGAAGAAATGCAAAATATCACAGTCGATGTGGAAGCTAACCTGCTGAACAGGAAGGAAAAGCTAGAAGCAGTAAGAAAAGACAAGACAAAAAAGGAGCATGCGATATCCTTAGAAGTAAAGTTGGATATTCTGACGAACACTGTAAATGAAATTTTCCACAAGATTAACAGGAAAGATGAAATTGTTTTTCAAAAGCCTCATGTATCATCGACTCTAGAGAAAACAAGAAAAAATGTCCCCCAAAAATTAGCATCCCAGCCTCTTTATCCTAAACCAGCGGAGGATTTCTTCACATACTCAATTCACAACACAGTCAAAGAAGAAGTTCAAAGTCAAATGGTGGGGGAAATTCTCTGGAGATGATATGCATGTTTGATGACCCCCCCCACATAGATAATATGCTCAGATCTGATCTTCAGTATGGTGACTATATGGTTGAAATTGAAGATGATTGTTCAAAGCAGCCAGTATTATCTTCATGGGAAGAAGAAGCCCAGTTATCACAGTGCACAGATGACAATCAGATTTTTCATATCCAATAAGATTGCAAGGAAGATGACGTAGAAAATTTCCCAAGAAATGCAGAAGGTTTTCCCCTGTGTTTTGCCTCATTGTTAAGGGAACATTACAAACAGGTTATGAATAGAAAGAATGAGGAAAACAAGGTAAACACAGAAGCTAATCCAGAGGTGCAACCCTTGAGCCTTTTTGAAGGTCAAGCTTCAAATGAAATCATGAAGCCTAAAAAAGAAAATGAGTTGATCCATTGTGATTCATTGCCATTGTGTCCTATTTCTTTTCAAGTTATGAGAGAGGATCTTGGTCGGATTCTAGTTGAAAATCACAGTGTAAACCATGAAGTACCGGGAAAGCCAATACCACCACCATCCAAAACATTTTATGACCCTATAGCTGATATTCTGGATGATGTTTGTTTTCAAAGTTTGGCTTCATTTACTCCAAATGAATTAAAACATTGTTATGATATGGATATGTTCAGACAGTCTACCCCACTGTCTGGTCCAGCAGAGGCATCATTTCAGAAACCATCAGAGCATCCATGGTATTATAAAGAAGTGCTGAAAGAAACAGAAGGAAGAGGTAAAAAATCGAGTCTTGATGTTGAGTTGTTTGAAGTTGAAAATCAAAAGATGGGCCGAACCTATATTGATCCTGTAAATACATATATGGAGAAATTTTTTAATACAGGATATTTTTCCATTGCCAGTGTTTTTCCTATGGTTCAGGTTTATCAAATCTTATGTAAGGAAAAGCACGTTGCGAATTACTCTCAAACATGAGTAATAAACTTATTTCTGAGTTTCATCACAGACAGTGAAATAACAGAGCCACTAGATCAACTACTGGATTGGCTGCATTGGCATTTTTTCATTACCTAGATGAGCAATGATTGTAGTAGAGTAGGTAGCAGTTTTGAATAAGCTCGACTCCTTGAGCATCCCTTTCAAAAAAATTTCAAAATTCAGTTTTCTGTTTTCAGTTTGATGTAGTACAAGTTGCATAATAAGATTGTGGGATCAACCCATGGATAAGTCTCTGATTTACGAAACCCGAAGATTTGAGATTCTTGGCACCTCCTCAGAAGCTGTCATCCCCAGTTGGAGCCTATGTTAGTATCCTATAATGATAGGAAACCTGATCATCCAGATATGATTGGTGGGTATCATTATGAAGTTCATGGCTTGTTGGTCTTGTTGTCTATTTGACATAAAAATTTCCAAGTTATTTTCATTAGGTAATAAGATGTATCACTAGATGAATGATTTTTGAGTTAGAGGTCTTCAAGAAGAGCTTTGGATTTTCCTTTTCAAATAAGTGACGAGTCTGTACTTTTATTAGAAAATCTCTAAAATTTCACTTTTGGTAGCTAAGGGCATTTTTCTCAAAGTATTCTAAGCTATCGAAAATTGTCTCTTTCGGTAGCTAAAATGATATGTGTGAGGCATTTTAAGATGTCGAAAGCATAGAGTCAGTTAATGTTCAGATTGTCCCATCGAATTCTCAAACCGCCATCGGTACACAGCATCATCATCTCAACTGCTACCGAAATCGGATGAAATCAAATCATAATACGATCTATGCAAGTGATTGTTTGTCTGTTATGATTATTTAATGATATCTATTTAACCTTGATCTAGTAGATCCAATCACCATAATCTCACATCATTTGTTTTTCCTGATCCATCACGTGGTTTTTTCCATTTTGATCGAATGATACAATCATCACTGTGATTGGTTTTCATTCTTTATCAAGGGTTTTCATTCAAACATTTTCCCCCATACCACGCATTTTCCTTCGCCCGAAACATCAATTCATCCCCTATCAGTGCCACTGTATCTCTCGACTCCTTCGCTTGAACTTCAATTCATCCCTTATCAGTGCCACTGTATCTCCCCACATCCAATTTTGTTGTAGTGTAGGTATTAACAAATGTTATTGGAGATGAAGAAGCGAGGAAATTTGCTCACGAAGGAGCTCAGTGACATAACTTATCTGGAATCTCACTCTGATATTTGTCAGATGTTTAGAGACATTGGCTACTACAGATTCTATGAAAAACTCCAAGGATTTCATCAAGGTGTGGTTGAATCATTTGCATTGACCTTTGACAGAGCCAAAGCCAAAGTTGGAACAATTGAGATACAAGTTGATGAAGCAATTGTTGCAGCAGTGACAGAAATGCCAAGGACTGGTGAAAGATGGTTCAAGTCAACCAATATTAAATACATTGAGTTCAGGTCTTATCTCAAACCCGAACACAAATGTATCTCTTTGAAAAAGGATATCCCTAGATCCTACTTGGAAGAGAAGTGGCAACATCTGCTCAAAGCCATCCAGGTATACATAACGTGTGAAGGCAGATATAGCAGAGTAATGTTCTACCACTTCAAGCTCATGAATCATTTCACAGGGAGATGTCCTCTGAATATTCCCTTCTACCTTCACAAAATTCTAACAAAGATGAAACACCAGGTCCAGGCCAAACCTAGTAAGGTGCAGGGTAGGCCTTCCCATCACAGTCTTATCAAACTCATAGTGTTTCAAGAATTGCAGAAGAGGGATAGGAGTTGGGAGTATCTTGTTTTCTGGGGTGAATTTTCACCAGAACCCCAGCCCAAGGACCATAAAGAGACTTCACTCATTAAGTTTTCAACACCACGGAGCAGTAAAAGGAAAAGGAGAGCCATTTCCCCAGTAATTATAGAGGGCCCAACCTCTTCTTCCAAGTCCAAGAAAGCCAAGAAGATGCTTGTTTTTAGCCAAGATAAAGAAGGGGAGACAAATGCCTCTTGTCAAAATGTCTTGAATTTTCCTTATACACATTTAGATTAGGATTTAGATCCAGGGGAAGGAGAGGTTTCTGAACAGGATATTTTTGAAGAAGCACATTTTTCATCAGATTTCCCAGACTTGGAGATTCCTGAAACATCAACCAGTAGGCACAGCAAGGTCAAGAAACCATTGAAGATTGAAAAACTCCAAGAAGAAATATCAGAGATGAAAATTCTTGAGAGGGTCATAAAATCCCAAAACCAGACTATAAGAAATACCTCAGATGAGGTAAGAGATTGTTTTGAAAGACTAGCTAAAATGCATGTAAAAGAACATAAAAGGAATAAGAAATTGCTCAAGGAAAATCACAAATTGCTTAAAATGATTAAAGGCTTGAGGATCAAACTAAAGATAAAAAATCCTAAGCCAAGAGCACATTCTGATTTAAGAGCTCTAGATAAAGTTGCTGAGAACCTAGAAGAAGACCCTAAGGAGTAGGTAGGTCGAATAAAATCTCTTTTTGCAGTTTTGAACAGGGGTGGGAAACTCAGATTTTTTGGTTGTTTATCCATTTTCATAAAGGCGTTGTTCGCTGCAAAAAGCTACGCTTTCGATGGCTAACCCTTTCCTGTTTTACACCTGTAAGCTACCGAAAGCATAAGGGATGATAAAATGTTCATATTTTCCACAAAACGAAGTTTTTGGTGTCCAGATTTTGTGAAAGGGGTTCCAAATGAAAGATAAGATCAAAGGGATACAGATCATCACCCTTTCAAGTTTTTGAGGCAGGCATTAAGGCAAAAACGTTAAGTGGCAATTGAAAGTCATGGTAAAGATGGTCCATTTGTCAAAGCAAGATTTCAAAGTGCCTTGTCATATTTTGACATTTATTGAAGATATCATGAAGACCAGTAAAGGGAACGTTATTTCTCCACCTGTCAATGTGTTTTCTACCTTTCGAATGGAAACAGACTCTACTAAAACAACACTATGGAAATCAGGATAAGTTTTTGCATGTGTCTTTTCTATTTGTAATTGACCCTTATGCTTAGGAGACCATCTGTCACATGTGTTGATTCATTGTAACTATTTCTATTTTTAGAAAGCAGGGGTAGGATTCAAATTTTTGAGGACTAATAGCATCTTTACCTTTATATACAGATGAAAAATACATAAGGGGGGTTCAACCTGGAGGTATCATATGGGTAGATAATAGAGAATCATGGTTTTTTGTTTTGTAAAGATGATCAGTATTCTGTAAATGATTTTATGAATGAATACACAGACAATTTTTCCAGATTCATGTGTTGTGTTTAAGTGGTGAAGTTTCTCCCTCATGTAACTCATGATTTTCCTATTTCATAATCTTTTCTTTCTGTATTGTCTATGAGAAGGTAATGTACATGATTTGTTCATGACACCCTGTGCTGGCTCAATGCAATATTTATGTTTTCTTCCAAGTTTGACATGTAGAATTCAGCTGTACTCTGCTCTACATTTGAAATGAATTCCAATCTTTCTTCCTTTCCCATTCTATAAGCTCAAAGAATCCACTTTCATGATTATCTTGCCTGTTTATATCTTGTTTTAGTTATTCATTCATCTATCGTCTTTATCATTGACTCCATGTTTCCCAATGGTCCTTTATGGCTTAACCAAACCATCTCAAAACCCATGTTCTGCATATCTATCCTGATATTCTCTTCAAACAAAGTTATATTAGATAGAGAGATCCCTCTTTGAGTCTTGGAGGGCTAGATCCAAGACTCGAAGCGGTTTTGATGTTACCTCTGTGACTGCCTCCGTAGCCTTGGGAAAACTATAGAGTGCTAACAGGAAGTATGCCTAAGAACATGCCCAATTATGCCTCGTAGGTATATCAACACATGATTCACAGCAATCTAGTGTGTATGTCTTGGCTGGCTCATAAACTGGATAAGTGCACTCACTACATAGAAAATATCTGGTCTAGTGTTAACCAGATACATCAATGATCCAATCATCTATTTATACAAGGTCAGATTAATCTCTTCAGAATCAAAATATGACACACTTAGTTTCTTCATATTTTTCACCACTGGTGTAGCCATGGGCTTACAGTTCAACATCCCAAACCTCTTCAATATCTCAACTATGTACTTCCCCTGACTCATGAAGATCTCATCATTTATCCACCACACCTCTAGTCCAAAGAAGTAGTGCATCATACCAAGCTCATTCATCTCAAAATCAGAGGCCAACACATACTTTCATTCAACAATAAGGCTCTTTGTATTGGTGAGGAATAAATCATCAACGTAGAGGACCAAAATCAGGGAATCACCATTAAAAATATTGTAGTACAAGTTGGGATCAACAACACTTTTGTTGAATCCAAAACTCATCAAGTTTCCATCAATCCTCACATACCAAGCTCAAGGTTCTTGCTTGAGTCCATATAGAGCCTTCTTCAACCTGCACACATGAGACTCCTTCTCATGTATCATGAAACCATCTGGCTACTCGATGTATACTTCTTCCTCAATCTCTCCACTGAGAGAGGTTTTCTTCGCATCCATCTGATGTAGTCCTCAACCCATGGATCATGCAAGGTAAATAATCATCTAGATAGAAGTGTATCAAGAAACAAGAGTAAATGTATCCTCATAATATATTCCCTCCACCTGAGAGAATCCTCTAGCCACAAATCTCACTTTGTGCTTCTTGATGCTCCCATAAGATGTGTGTATGATCTTATAGATCCAATTGGAAGTCACTACAAACTTCCCCTTAGGTATTGAAACAATATCTCACACATCATTCTTCATGATGGAATGATACTCCTCCATCATGGCATCTCTCCATACTAGCTGACTATATGCCTCATCATAACAAGAAGGGTTAGAATCAATGATGTGGCTCATAGTTGCATCATAGCATGAATATCTCTAAGGTCTCTTTATCTCTTGGAAGGTACCACAAGAAGATAGATGTCCTTCTGCATTCTACAGAGTCTAACGAGCCCATGCAGGTCTCTTTTGACCTACTTCAATATCTCTGGGAAAATCAAATGGAGATACAGGATCAACGAGATCAATTGGATCAATAGGCTCAATTGTCTCCCTCTGAACTGCTGGAGGGTGAGGGCAATAAGGCACCATCTCTTCCTGTTTCTCACTATCAATCTTCATGTGACATCCTCTAGATATCCTGAAGGAGACCTCTGTTAATATTATGGTAGATGCAGGAGGTATTTACCCCCACATGTGAACCTGACGAGAATAGAAGACTCTGGGAAGCAAGAGAAACCCTAATGAATTGGCTAATAACCCTAGAAGCCTTGTCGGCTCAAGAAGATAATTTATATTAGGCTATTAACCTCAAAGAGAAGAAGTCGACCAGAATTAATAATAATATATTGAACAGAAACATACCCAGAAAGAGAAGTTGGCCCCACCAAACTGGCAGGATTACTATAAATATAGGGCACCAGTTCTCATTTGTCACATCTCAGGATTGCAGTTTTCCCAGTTGGTGTGCACTGCAGTTGTAGTCTGGTGTGCAGGTTTGGAGGAGGGTTGCAGCTACAGTTGCAGTAGCAGCTAGTTTCAGTATTGGCTTGGATATCTCTTGGCTAGGGTTTGGGACTATCTGATCAATTTTTGTGTTGCACTATCCTTGGTGATTGATGTGCTACTCTTTGTTTGGCTATCTAGCCTAGGGTTTTCTTTCGGAGGAATTCTCAGGTCAAGGTTAAGGTGCTTGGAGGGAGGCTTCGGCCTGTGGTTGGGTGATGAAGGTATCGTCAATGGTAAAATGAGCACACCATCTTCTATATTCTAATAGGTTATGGGACCACACCCCTTCAGTTAGCCTAAAACACTAGAAGGAAACATAGCCACTAGATATTGAGCTCGTTGAGGAACTGTGGCTAGGGTTACTAGCAGGAGCAACTTCCAAAAGCACTGCAGCTAGGGTTACCAGCAGAAGCATTTGCATCAACCCTAAATCTCTTTTCAAGGCACCTTAAGTGATGAGATTGACCTAATCTCTAGATAGATCAGTGTGCCCTAGCCCAGTGCATCTCCTAGTACTCTCAGAAGGCCAAGACATGAAGTTTAGATTTTTGGTCAAATCTAGGGTTTGACCAAGTCAAGCAAGCCATGATGAACTCTATGAAGTCTGAGAACAAGCTATATGGAGCCTCAAACTTCAGAGCATGGAAGACAAGGATTGATCTCATCCTTTCTAAGAATAAAGTGTTGGATATTGTGAAAGGAAAGATCATGAAGCCAAAGTTTAAAGAAGGAGAAGAGAAGGAACCGCAGAACGTTGCAGCTATGGAGAAGTTCAAAGACGTTGACATCAATGCCATGAATATCATAGTGGATTCCATAAAATACCACTTGATACCCTACATCTCCCATCTTGACTCATCGAAGAAGATGTATGATTCCCTAACAAATCTCTTCTTAGTTAGAAACATTGGACAAGTTATGAGTCTGAAGAATGAGCTCCGTGACATGAAGATGAATGAAGATGACAACATAACATCATACTTTGTAAGTATCTCCTAGTTAATAGATCAACTACAAGCTATTGAAGAGATCACTTCATAAAAGGAATTGGTGAACATAGTACTCAATGGTCTTCCCAAGACATGGGATGCATTTGCTGCAAGCATGAATACAAGGAAGGAGTACCCGACATTTGAAGAACTTTGGACTTGTTGTTCTCAAGAAGAATCAAGGATCAATGCAAAAGAGAAACCCCAAAATAAGTACGATGATCAAGACTTCATAGCAAGATCCAAGAACTTCAGAGACAAAAGAAAGTTCGATTCAAGAAGGAAGCCAAAGCAAAGAAAAGATATTTCAGAAATACAATGCTTCAACTGTCAAAAGTACAGTCACTACTGGAACCAGTCTCCAAAGCTAAAGAAAAGGAAAGAAAAGCATGAAGCTTCAGTTGCCAAAGAAAAGGAACCGACAAAGAAGACTAAGCAAGATGGAAGAGATTTCTTCTACTAAAAGGTAAGAACACGCTTCTTATTTTCTTGTACATATCTTGCTTGCATCATCTCTGTACATATCTTGTATATCTATCTCTTGGAAGATAATGTGTTCCAAGAAGAACTATACGTATGAAAGAAAAAATAAGATGAAAAGAGTTATCATTAGATATTACACATGAAAAAGAATGAAATATATCATGTGAAAGACATTACAATATAAGACCAAAATCCGAAGAGACTTGGAAAAAATAAAGACACAAAGAAGTCAACGATCAAGAGGAAACCAGAAAAAGAATTATGACATTCTGTAGAAGACAACAAGATGGAAGCATGGACTCTGTTAAACAAGAGAACCAATCATATATTGCAGAAGATAATAAGGATGCAGATGGAAGCATGGACTCTATCATATATTGCAGAAGACAATAAGGATACAAATGGAAGCATGGACTCTATCAGACAGAGGGAGCCGATTATAGGCACTCTTACATGAAGCAAGGATTAGGAGGGAGCTAATCTTATGATCCATTAAAGATGAAAAAATATATATGTCCAGTAGCCATGAAAAAGACAGTACGTGTTTAGCTCAATCGTAGAATAAGACCTCTTCAAAGAGAAGCCTTAAAGTATTCCTGGTTGTCCATACATATCCATGAACCGATGATGAAGGTAAGAAGTGGAATCTCTAGAACATGGAATCTACAAGGAACTCCATAGACCCAAGAGATAATGAAAAACATGAAGAAGAAAGGGATAATGAAAAACATGAAGAAGAACATGAATATTCCAAGAAAGAAAGAAGAATCGAAAAAACCAGTCATTCTATCAAGAATCACAAGATTACCAGCCTGATATGAACTCACTAAAAGAAATCAAGCAGAAGAACTGAAAGTCGTGATGAAGAAAAATGTATGGAAGACTTATGAATGAAAGCATTACGAGATCCAGAACTAGAGGTTCTCTCAGATGGAGGGAGGAGACTATGATGATTGATTGTTCCAGTACACCAGACTTATCTCTATATAAGTCATTATATTATCCGCAACATCCATGAGTCATAATTCTACATCAGATGAATGAAAAGAATGTTCTCCAGAAGAAATTGAGTAACAAGCGCATGCAGAGCAATCTCAAGACTTTGAGGCATACCAGAAAGATACTCTTGTATGCAGATAAGAATAAGACAACTTGGTGAAGAACCTCCAGTGCACAGCAAAAGCGTGATGAAGATTTCTTATAACATCAAGATAACTACTCAGAAGATCATATCTCATGATGAAAAAAGAAGTACCACGTGAATATGTTCCAGTTCTCCAACTATGATATACTCTATTGTTCAGATCTACATGAAGCCTTCACAGTATTACAGACTAAAGTACAAGCATTACATTATCCATGATAAAGTCCAGAAGGGAGAAAATGATTTATCCAATACATATCTCCACAGATGAGCAGATAAGCATACACTTTGATAAAGCCTATATTCAAGATGAAAGAACGTGCATACTCAAGCTAGATCTCATGAAAACAACTCTCTTAGCTGGAAGGGAAGACTCTCAAAACCAAAAGAAGTTACGCAAACATTTATTTTTGTGATTGAAATAACTCTCCAGTTAGGAGGGAGCATTGAAAATATTATTTATCTTTGTAATAGTCCAGATTGGATAGATGCTTTCCTGTTCGGAAAGTGGATTGAGATTTCTGATGGACAGTGGCTTCCCATTGTAGTTAACATGGGAGGAAGATTGATTGTTGATGTATCATAGACAACGACTTCCCATTATGGGGAGTGGTCTAGGATAGTCATTCTTCTTGGCAGTCACTCTGAGTAGTGGTCAAGTAGAATGGTCCGCCTCGCCGGGTAGTCATTCTTTCGAAGTTCACAGTTGTGAGCAGTTTCAAAGAATCATCCATTTTGGAGGTTGATGCAGGACAAACATTCCTCAAGGGCAGACTCATTCTTTCCAGGTTACACTTTTTTTAGTGTTGGAGGAATGGCCTGGGGTGGGGAATGGTCTGGACAATTATTCCTTGAGGGCAGACTCATTCTCTCCAGGTTACACCTTGTTTGGTGTCGGAGGAATGGCCTAGGGTGGGGATTAGTCCAAGCTCAGCAATCAGGGACAGTTATTCCTCGAGGGCAGACTCATTCTCTCCAGGTTACACTGTGTTCAGTGTCGGAAGAATGGCCCAGGGTGGGGAATAGTCCAAGACAGTCATTCCTTAGGGCAGACTCATTCCCTCTAGGTTACACTTTGTTTAGTGTCGGAGGAATGGCCCAGGGTAAGGAATGGTCCATACATTTCTCGAGGGAAGACTCATTCTCTCCAGGTTACACTTTGTTTAGTGTCGGAAGAATGGCCCAGGGTGGGAAATGGTCCAGGTTCAGAAATCAGAAACAATCCTTCTTCCTTGGTTGAGAAGAATGGGGCAGATAGCCTATTATTGATATTCTATGTTGAGGGTAGAAATTCTTTCAGACCTCACATATGTGAGTGAAAGATTGGCCTGGATGATTATTATTGATGTTATATATTGAGGGAAGACATTCTTTCAGATCTCACAGACGTGAGTGAAAGATTGGCCCAGTTGATTCAGTTTTTATGATAACATTGTTTCTATGTAGATGAAGACTACTGTGGTGGCAGACATTCTTTCAGATCTCACAGACGTGAGTTAAAGATTGGCCCAGATGATACAGTTTTTATCAAAACATTGTTTCTATGCAGGATGCTCTCAGATGTTTGTTATGAAGACTATATGACAGTAGATGAGGACTACTGTGGTGAATGTGTCTCACTGCTTGCAACTATACATTGCTGATTAAGTACTTGTGTGTTACTTGATGTGGTAGTTAACCACTGGATTGTAGTTGTGTACTAATATGAATAGACACAAGTGTGTTCTATCATTATTCTAATTGCCTTGAAGACTATCAGCAGATTATTGGAGATGATCATTTAGATGAATGATGAACAGGGATTTTCCAGATGGAAAACAGTTTAGATCTTTTACTCCTCCTGTATCACTCCATGGTGAGAGTGACTTATCCAACATCATATCTAACTACTCAGATGAAGTATGGTTTCGAGAGATGATGCAGCTGATGGTGATGGTGA
>JZKD02S1076774.1:241682-253285 GCA_000966675.3 Picea glauca
ATAAAATTACTAATCTAAATTACAACTAATGGCCTAAGCCGACATAAATAAAATAGCATTACTAATCTAATATGCCCCAATTAAGGGGTAATGAGCCAATATTAGGGCTTAACAGTTTTCTTCATAGAAGCAGTCTGGACCCATGATTAAACAATTTAGGGTTTCTTCTAAGTATTTTTGAGACTCTACCAGACTCCTAAGAACTTTGGAATTCCCTCTTAAATGAACTAAGGAATTCATACTTCACTTGGGATAAGGATTTACATATCTTGCAAATTTCCCATCTAAAATAGGTGATCTTTCATGGGCTTAAAGCTCCTTAACCCTTCCAAGGACTCTTCAGGTACTAGGTCACTCCTGTCACTTTCCAAATGAATATTTTTTTCATATCCTAAAAATTTCCTCTCAATACTTGTAGGACCATTTGGGTTACATTTCACTCATGCATTTACTTAGTTTCATGAATTATCAGATCAACAGTGGAAAAAAAAAACATATTCCATTCCCACTGAGCTCAAGGCTTCCATGGGTTTATCAAGTACCTTCACATCTAAATTTCCTCTACACAATATAGTCCCTTTTCTACTATATAGTCCCTCGATGACCTCCACTTACCAGTTTCAGTTTCATTCCAGTAAGTACCAAGTTGCAGCCCTATATTTCTCTAGTCTGGATTCGGGTCTTCTATGTCCCAGGGTGATCACAAATTTATTGGACAATATTTCTATTTTCTTCAAGAATAGTTTTCCAAAATCCTCTTATATTTCAGATATGTGCCAATGAACACCTATTTTCACTACACCATCTGTTTGTGAGTCTACAACTCACTTGATCTTCCAATCTTTATGTTTCCCATTCACTGCTACATTTTTTTTCTCTCTCATCTCCTCTTCTCTATGCATCTCCTCTATCCCTCTTGTATGCCTTCTTGTTCCACCCAATCCTTGGGATTCCCATGGATTCTTTTAGATGCAACTTCCAGCCAGAGATTCAAATTCCTGAAGGGATAAATCCATGGTGTCCTTTTTGTCAGGTTTTCAATTGACCCTTGCCTTCTCAAGAGATCATATATGTCAGCAATATTAATTGATTCAACTATGGATTTCTCTTACTATAACTTGTCACGTGGATCCATTAAGGTTTAGTATGCTAACATGTGTGTATTAATTATTTTTATATGTAAGTTGTGTTTTTTGACAAGCTTACTAGTTCCTTCATAGGCCTAAATCAACAGCAAAAACACTATGTTTTAGGAACGATTGACTAAAAAACAAATCAATTAATGGATTCCTTGGCATAGTTTCCTAGCTAGAAACATCTCAAGGGTTAAAACATTATTTTGGCATCGTTGTCGAGGACTCAAATTAAAGAAACAATTTTCCCTGGGATAGACGACAGTGAAACCTACTCATTTTTGGTGAACAAAGATATAGGAAGGATAAAATACTTCACCTGGTGACTCCTTATTCCCAATCCTGGCATCAAGAAAGAGAAACTCTTGGACTCACCTAGATCCTAAGAAAATAATGTTTGTAGTTAATATTGAAAAATTATTTTCAAAGAAAAATCCTAAATGTACACCCATAACTCCTCCTACCATTACCTCCTCTAAAACTTCATCTTCCACACCTCCTAAATTGAAAGGAAAATATCCTATTGATTCAAAGGATTTCATAATAAAAACTCATGTAAACCCTTATATTCCTTCAAAACCATCCCAAATTCCATCTCCCAAACAATCTCTTCCAAATTCCCCAAACCCATCCTTGACAATATCTACAACAAACTCCTTTAAATTTTTCCTTGAAATTTATATCGAACTTTCTCTTAAATAATCTACTATAGTTTCCCAAATTCATCCCTTTGAATATTCTCTTGATATTTCCCCAAAATAATCGCTAGAGAATTATCCAAAAGTTTCCCCAAAGGAATCTCTTGAAGATCTTCTTGTTTGTTCTACAACCCCAATTTTTTACTTTTTAGATCCAAAAAGGGAAGTTTTAGAGATATCCCAAACTTCCTCTTCAGAAATCCCTTTTGAAGAAGAAGGAGAAGAGTTGATAAAAACGTATCTCAATCCCCTTTCTCCCGAGAATTCTCATCTTATACTTCAACACCTAATTATGGAAGGGAAAATACCACAACAACAAAAAATTCCACCTCCTCCTCCTCCACCACCAAGAGTATTTAATAAATTTGTTGCTAGATATGCTCCTTTAAATAGTCCAATCAATCTCCATGAATTTCCTGATAATTATCTGAAGCTATTGCCTAGATTTAATGGGGAGGGTGAGACCATGGCTCTGGAACATTTGGAAACATTTTATTCTTTCACTAATGATAAAGGTATGAAATATGAAGATGTATATATGAGGATCTTTTTTCATACATTTTAGGGTGAGGTGAGAATGGTTTAAGGGTTTTCCCCCTAATTCTATTAATTCTTGGGATGCTCTGGAAACTACTTTTCTTAGGAAATGGGGTGAAAATAAAGATCACTTGTATTTCTTGACTGAGTTTGGGAATCTTAAAAAGAATCAAAATGAATGTGTCTCAGATTTCATCAAGAGGCTTAATAAACTTTATAATAAAATTGTTGGATTACTGAGAGGGGGGTGAATCAGTAATAGAGCAATTCAATCCCTTTTAACCAAAATATGCAAGTGTTATATCAATGTAGAATTATCATCCAATAGTTGCAGAGTAAATAAACAATGAACAAATGAGAAATCATACACATACATAGTACACCAATTTTTTTACGTGGAAACCCAAAGCGGGAGAAAACCACAGAATGATTTTTCTTATATGTCTTTAAGAATTACATTCATTGGAAGAACCAACTTCCTTTATTTTTAAGATGCAACTGGAAGGAGGCTCCAACCCCTTAATTTCTCAGACTACAACCTAAGGGAATCTGCAACTCCCCAATTCTCTGGCTACAACCAGAAGGAGGCTACGACCCCCTATTTTCTCTGACTACAATCGAAAGGTTACAACAACCACCTATCCTTGCCTCGTCCAACTGCCCTAATGTAGAAGTATAATGATGGAACCACTGTCACACTATCACTGTGAGATATACTTATGTAAACCTATACCAATCAACCTACACCGAAAAACATGTACCAATAAACTGAACCATGCATCAACCTATACCTCAATATGTAATCAACCTGTACCATAAATAAGTGCATCAAACATGCACCAACCTATAATAAACAACCTATAATCAACCTGTACCATAAACAAGTGCATTGACCATGCACCAACCTGTACCTCAACCTGTAATCAACTTGTACCACAAACAAGTGCATCAACCATGCACCAACCTGTACCAAACAACCTATAATCAACCTATACCATCAATAAGTGCATCAACCATGCACCAAACTGTACCTCAACCTATACCATCAATGAGTGCATCAACCATGCACCAAATATGTACCAATCATGCATCAAATACACATAAACTATGACTCATCAAGATCTACCAACATCATCAACTATACACCTCATGTATGTGCCAACTCATCAATTACTTGTCTCAACCATGTACCCAACATGTACCTCAACCAAAATCCCTTATCAATTTCATCATCCAAATCTGATTTGTAATTCTGTAATATACCTGGTGTATAGTATCACATACCTACAAACCTTCCTTAAATTTAACAACAAGAGACTAGCATTTTGATCAAACTTTACTTTAGTCTCACATGACTAATTTTGGATTAGTCAACAACCCTAACTTGAAATAATCATAGCTATGTACCTGTAATGAATAAAGATCTAAAAATGGTACAAAATTTTTTTCATTGTATTTTATGCAATTCCTCCATATTTCACTACTTGGAACCACTCAGAAAATGAGTTATAGAAAAAATGACATACCTTCTTGAATTCTGGCTTATTCTAGAGAGCGACCTTGTAGAGCGTGCCCCGCAGAAAATATTTTTGTATTGAACTAAAAATTGTACACAAAATACTAAAGAATATACTCTAACCAATACATTTGGTTTTACTGAATTTGGATCTGTTATGAATAATTTATGATGTTGTTACCCGAAACACCTATTCTAGACTAGTTTCAGGACTAGCCACAAACCCTATTTTCCACGGCGCGTAACTACAAAACTACAATGACCCACAAGCTGAAATTTGTATCACAACTACTTGGATATATTTCCTCAATGGCCTCCCAATTTCACGGTCTGAATCATTCTAGAAAAAAAATTATTGCGAAAATGGTGAGATGACCTGTAAATAATGTACCTTAGAAAGCATCATCAAAATAATTTATCCTCCCTTGAATTTCAGCCTTCTTTACTTCACCTTCCCTCTAAAATTCAGCTTATGTATCCTTTGGTTACCTCATTCACCTGTATATATTCAATATGCTCAAGTGTGATTAAAATGAGAGACCCTTTCCTCTTATTTATACTTTCATGTAGCTTCCTCAAGGGGTTACCTTTTAACCATCTTAACCCACTTTCCTTATTTTAGGGTTAACCCACTTCTAACCACTTGTCAACTTGATAATTTCTCCATTAAATTTGTTATTTAAATAATTTATTTTTTATTCACTTTGACTTATAGTACACTCATCACTTCACTTTAATATTTACCTTCTAAAATCTCTTAAACCACTTTGACTACTTTGACCTTTTCGGGCTTCGAGATGACTCATGAGGGTTCTCCAACTTCACATGGCCATAACTCTCTAGCCGTGAGGAGTTATGTGACGTTCCACATACCAATAGAAATGGAATGACATGCACTATCCATTTATAATATTCTTACCTACAAATACATCAAAACTCATACCATTATCCATCAAACAAACTTGGGTCCATTACCCAAACCTTTCTCCTACTTCACATGGCCATAAATCTCTAACCGTGAGGAGTTATGTGACGTTCCACATACCGTCGAAAATGGAATTCCATGTACTATCCATCTATAATAGTATTACCTACAAATATATAAAAACTCATACCATTATCCATCAAACAAACTTAGGTCCATTACCCAAACGATTGTGCTACCATAATTCACTACCGAACTTTCTTCAAGGGTTGACATCAATGAAAACTAACCCAATTAATCAACAATATCCCCCTTTGGCATTGATGAAAACATCATGATGGAATATTGAATTCATGTCACTCATTCTCTCCCTTTAACTTTACATTTACCTTTGGATCTGATAAATATCTCCCCCTTTGTCATCAATGGAAAAGGTATCTTTCCATCTGGGGTTGCTCCCCCTAACCAAATTGTCCTTGGGGATACTCCCCCTGACTGAAATCTTCCCGAAAATAATCTTCCAACCTGAATGGTCCTCTGTATGGTGCTTCCTCATGTATATATAAAACATATAAGATAAGAGTTCAAAATCATTCATTTTGGAGTAGAAATTACTACGAGTCTCTGGCGAAGATACTCAAAGGATTCCCTTGGAATCGGTTTTGTAAATATGTCTACCACTTGTTCTTTTTTTCCCACATATTCAACTCTGATGTTCTTTTTTGCAACCTGTTCACATAGAAAGTGATACTTTATTGGAATGTGCTTCATCTTGGAATGCATCACTGGGTTCTTTGAGATACTGATGGTGCTTGTATTATCACAATAGATTTTAATGGGATCATCATACTCAACCTATATATCTGTCAAAGTTTGTTTCATCCATATAACATGTGTACAACATGTTGCTGCTGTAATACTATGCCTCGGATGTAGATAAGGATAGTGATGATTTTTTCTTTCTTAACCATGATAATAAACACTCACCCAAGTATAACATTGCTCCACTAGTGCTTCGTCAGTCATCAACGCAACCTTCCCAATTTGCATCTGTGTAGGTAATAAGTGATAGATCCTTTCCTTTTGGATACCATAATCCAAACTCTTATTTTCCTTCTAGATATATGAAAATCCTCTTCACTGATAATACACGTGATTCCTTTGGTGTTGCTTGAAATAATGCCACATGTCCAACTTCTTGCATTACATCTGGTCTGGATTTTGTCACATATACTAAGCTACCAATCATTGACCTGCATTACCTCTAGTCTGTAGACTTTGAATCATCATATTTTCTCAACTTGCAATTGGTTTTCATAGGAGTGGTAACTAGTTTACACTCTTCCATTCCAAACTTCTTTAGCATTTCTCTAATATACTTAGTTTGAGAAATAAAAATTCCTTGGTTTCTTTGACGTATCTGAAGACCCAGAAAGAATAATAGTTCTTCGAGTAATGACATTTCAAATTCATTCTTCATTTCCTTTGCAAATTTATGGCTTAACCTGTCATTATTACTTCCAAAAACAATATCATCAACATAAATTTCAATTAATAAAATACTACCTTGAGTTACCTTAATGTAGAGATTGTTGTCTGCACTTCCTTTCCATAGCTCGTAGGGAGTTTTTCCATTGTTGTTTATGAGCATTACTATGTTTACTCAAACTCTGCAAGATTCTCGTAGGATGGTTCTTTGATTTGTCTCAGCTACCGCATAGACTCCCCCTATCTATTATTCATATAATTTGTGAGTCTCTAAGCTGGATGGATCGGAACAATTCTTGCTCTAATGTGTATTCATCATCATCTTCATTGGTAGATTCATCATCTCTATGAGCTCTGACTTATTTCCTTTTGTCTTTGGATTCATCTCTCACTACAGTGACTAAAAGTACAATCTCTTGAACCTGTTCCTTATTTACTTGTCCTTCTTTTCTTTCAGTTATTTTCCAAACCTTCTTGTATCCCTCATATTTCCTTTTCTCTGTAGAATTTTCTTCATCTCGTTTTATTTCCAGTCTTGCGATATCTGGGACCTGGTCTTTGTTCACCCGTTCTTCATGTTTTGAACAACCACTGTCAACATACCAACAAAATTTATTCTTCTTATCTTGTAGAGAGAGTGTGAATTCTTCATTTCTATATTGATTCTACTTTCTTATCCATGTTCTCTTCTAAGGCTCCTGTCTATGACTGTTGTTGTTTTATTGTCGTAGCATTCCACTTTAGTGTTCAATGATTCAAACCTGTTGTATCTTCTTCTCTGTGTTTCACTAGACCTTCTTGGATAACCATTTTGTGTATGTCTTTCAAAGTTATTTATGTTCCTTCTATTATCTCTGCAACTTATAGCTTTATATTCAAAATTATTTTATGCATAACATAAAAGATAGTTTGATACCTAGGAGTTGAAGATCTTCTGAAAGGAGTTACTCTTATGAATCCTTATTCTTCTCGAGGCCTATTTGTTTATGTCAGTTTTTTATTATGAAATATGAATCTTCTTGGTGGAAGAGTGTCCCTGTAATCTTCCTTGTAGGTCTTTATATCCCTTTTTATTATTTCTTCTTAACTTTTTCGATATGTTTCTTGTTATGTTTCTTTGGATATTGATGTATTTTCTGTCTAATTGTATCCAAGTCCATACTTGTCATGATTAGACCTTTGACTGTTGATAATGTCATCCAAAAATTTTGAGTTGTTCTGCATATTTTTCTTTTGAAGGTCCTTTCTCAATGTGACAATCTCTGCTTCCAAATTTCCAATGATCCTGTCTCTTTCTTCTAAATGTTATTTAAGTGCTTCTTCAATTATTTTCTATTCTTCTATTTGAACCTTCAAGTCCATGATGATCTGCTCTAGTTCTTGAGTGTCTTCCTTCTTTTCTAGTTCTACTTCTAGCTTCTTGTTTTTCCTCTTTTCTCTTCTTATAACTTCTATGGAAGTCAACAATTCTTCTCGGTAGTCAACTTCTTCCTCTTCATATTCTTCTTTGATGTCTTCTTTATCAGAGTCTTCTATTGCCATGAATAAAAATATTTATGTCTCATTGTCACTGACTTCATATTCATCTGATGAGGAGATGTCTTCTTTGGTGCATAAGCTTTTCTTGAAAACGTTCTTTGTGGTTCCTTTGCCTTTATATGTTTGTTTTCTATTTGAGTAAACTTCATCATTCCCGTTATTTTTCTTATGAGGACATTTGTTAGCAAAATGACTAATATCATCACAATTAAAAAAAATCAATGGAATCTTACCTTTACATCTTCTGTTGGTTCCCTTGTTCAGTCTCTTGAAAAAATTGGCCATTTCTTCATCCTCTTCTGAGATGTCACTGTTGTTTCTATGTTCTTTTTATTTTTTCTTTCCTTTTTTCTTAGACCTTTTGGATTCTTTTAAAGATGCTTCTTTTATATCTGGATTTTTCTATTCAGTTCTCATTTCATATGCTGTGAATATTCCATGTAGTTTGTCCATGCTTATTGAGTCTAGATCTGTCTTTCTTCTAGTGTTGATATCTTAGGATCAAATCTCATAGGAAGAGATCTTAGTACCTTTTGAACAATTACATATTCTTTAATTTCTTCTCCCAATCCTATGATTGCATTTATTGTTTCATCGACTCGTAATACTTAATATGCAATATTCTCATCTTCCTTCATCTTTAGTTGTTTGAAGCTTTGCTTCTTTGACTTTTGAATCTCCTTCATAAATATTTTGAAGTTTGTCCCAAATCTCTTTAGCGGATTTACAATGCATAAATTTGGTGTATATCGATTCACCAAGACCATTTAGAAGTTCATTTGTGGATTTGGAATTATTTTGACGGAGTTTTATTTATCTTTCACTTGTTGGTGGAACTGCTGGTTCTTTGTACCAATCTACTATAGATTGCCAAATTTCAAATCCTTGTGCCTGTATATATGTCTTCATCCTTCGACTTCAGAATGCATACCTTTGTCCAACAAACTATGGTATTCCATGTTTGTACATGTTGTTTCTCTCCATGATCTACTTTTCAGTGGTTAAACTAATTCTTGAAGGAACCTTCTCTGATACCAATTGTTGGATTACTGAGAGGGGGGTGAATCAGTAATAGAACAATTCAATCTTGTTTAACCATAATATGCAAGTGTTATATCAATGCAGAATTATCATCCAATAGTTGCAAAGTAAATAAACAATGAACAAATGAGAAATCATACACATACATAGTACACCAGTGTTTTTTGGTGGAAACCCAAAGAGGGAGAAAACCACATAATTCTTTTTCTTATATGTCTTTAAGAATTACATTCATTGGAAGCACCAACTTCTTTTGTTTTCCGGCTGCAACTAGAAGGAGGCTCCAATGCCTAAATTTCTCAAGATACAACCTGAGGGAAGCTACAACTCTCCAATTCTCTAGCTACAACTAGAAGTAGGCTACGACCCCCTTTGTTCTTCGGCTACAACTGAAAGGTGGCTACAACCACCTGTCCTTGCCCCATCCAACCACCTTGATGTATAAGTAGAATGATGGAACCACTGTCACACTATCACTGTAGATATACTGTTATAAACCTATACCAATCAACCTACACCAAACAAGCTGTACCAATAACCTGAACCATGCATCAACCATGCATCAACCTATACCTCAACCTGTAATCAACCTGTACCATAAACAAGTGCATCGACCATGCACCAACTTGTACCAAAAAACCTGTAATCAACTTGTACCATAAACAAGTGCATCAACCATGCACCGACCTGTACCTCAACCTATAATCAACCTGTACCATAAACAAGTGCATCAACCATGCACCAGCCTATACCAAACAACCTGTAATCAACTTGTACCATAAACAAGTACATCAACCATGCACCAACATATACCTCAACCTATGCCATCAACGAGTGCATCAATCAAGCACCAAATATGTACCAATCATGCATCAAATACACATAAACTATGACTCACCAATGTGTACAAACATCATCAACTATACACCTCATGTATGTGCCTACTCATCAACTACTTGTCTCAACCATTTACCCAACATGTACCTCAACCAAAATCCCTCATCAATTTCATCATCCAAATCTGATTTGTAACTTTGTAATAGACCTAGTGTATAATATCACATACCTAGAAACCTTCCTTAACTTTAACAACAAGAGACTAACATTTTCATCAAACTTTACTTTAGTCTCACATCACTAATTTTGGATTAGTCAACAACCCTAACTTGAAATAATCATAACTATGTACCTGCAATGAATAAATATCTAAAAATGGCACACAATATTCTTCAACGTATTTTATGCAATTTCTCTAGATTTCACTTCTTGGAACCTCTCAAAAAAGGAGTTATAGCAAAAATGGCATACCTTATTGAATTCTAGCTTATTCTAGAGAGTGCCCTGCAAAGAATATTTTTTGTATTGATCTGAAAATTGTACACAAAATACTAAAGAGTGTACTATAACAAATAAATTTGGTCTTATAGAATTTGGATCTGTTATGAAGAAGTTATGACATTTTTACACCAAACACCTTTTTTAGACTAGTTTCAGGACTAGCCACAAACTCTATTTTCCATGACATGTAACTCCAAAAGTAAAACGACCCACAAGATGAAATTTGTATCACAGCTACTTCGATATGTTTCATCAATGGCCTCCCAATTTCATGGTCTGAATCATTATATAAAAAAAACTATTGCGAAAATGGTGAGATGACCTGTAAATAACATACCTTAGAGAGCATCATCAAAAGACTTTATCCTCCCTTGAATTTTGGCTTTCTTTACTTCACCTTCCCTTTGAAATTTGGCTTATATATCCTTTGGTTACCCCAGACACCTATAGATATTCAATATTCTCGAGTGTGATTAAAATGAGAGAGCATTGCCTCTTATTTATACTTTCATGTAGCTTCCTCAAGGGGTTACCTTTTAACCATCTTAACCCACTTTCCTTATTTTAGGGTTAACCCACTTCTAACCTATTGTCAACTTAATAATTTATCCATTAAATTTATTATTTCAATAATTTATTTTGTATTTACTTTGACTTATAGCACACTCATCACTTCAATTTATTATTTACCTTCTAAAATCTCTTAAACCACTTTGACTACTTTGACCTTTTGGGGCTTCTAGATGACTCATGAGGGTTCTCCAACTTCACATGGCCATAAATATCTAACTGTGAGGAGTTATGTGACGTTCCACATACCACTAGAAATGGCATGACATGTACTATCCATATAGAATATTCTTACCTGAAAATATATCAAAACTCACACCATTATCCATCAAACAAACTTGGGTCCATTACCCAAACCTTTCTCCAACTTCACATGGCCATAACTTTCTAACCATGAGGAGTTATGTGACTTTCCACATACCACTAGAAGTGGCATGACATGTATTGTCCATCTGGAATAATCTTACCTACAAATATATCAAAACTGATACCATTATCCATCAAAAAAACTTGGGTCCATTACCTAAACCATTGTGCTACAGGAATTCTCTACTGAACTTTCTTCAAGGGTTTACATCAATGACAGCGAACCCAATTAATAAAAAAAAAATCCTGCAATTGTCAAACCATTATAACTAGCAACAAAGGTCACTTTTGAAGTATCTTTTGATCCAGACTTTTCCTTATTGCTCAGAGAAAGGAGATGATCCAGATTTATGTAGGAACACAATGAAATACAAAAATACACATAAACGCAGAGATGCAGCGGAAATAAGACTTCATTTCATTAATAACAAATGACTGAAATATGCTTACAG
>JZKD02S1076774.1:258664-290506 GCA_000966675.3 Picea glauca
CCAAAAGTCATGTGGGCCCCGTTTGGGTAAGTTAGTACATCAACTTCCCGGGGTCGTAACTTTTGCATACAATCTCTGTTTTAGGCGTGTGATAGCTCGTTGGAAAGGTATCATCAAGGAGATTCATTTTGGGGGCTCAATCATGCCTTTGGATATCATTCAGAACCTATATCTCAAAAAACATTCATTTAGGCCCTCAAAATGGCCCCGGAAGTTAAAACCTGCTAAAAATAGTAAATTGCCAAAATTGCCAGAAAACTGTTTTGAGCCAATCAGAAAAGGTGGGTGGCCATCGATATCCACCTGGATCAGGAGATCCACTACCTTAACTAGTATGGAAGATGATGTAGTATAAATTGAATCTAAAATGATTGCATTAGGCAAAGATAGAGTTGGAAATGAATAAGGAGAGAGAGAAAGAGAAAGAGAAAGAATAAAACAAGAAGAACAAGTTGGTACCTATGGTACTAACAAAAGTTAGGAGGATAAAATTGAAGAGATGTCAAGAATTATCAAAGATTGATCAAATAAATTGGCTAGGATGGAAACAAAGAGAAGAAGGTATGGCATTAGAAACTAAAATCAGATTAGGATTCCTTTTAACCCTCCCTAGGTTCTGCAAAGAGAAACAAGAAATGAAGATCAACCTATTCAAGCTACTATAAAAAATGAAAATTTGGTTGATAACTTTGAGGAAGATCAAATTGAGGATATAGATGAGGAAATTAATATGATGGAAGGTGATCCTTCTGACATATATGTAACTAGGGATGACTATGAAAAATTACTAAGATTTAATTCATATTTCAATGAAGACGATAATAATAATCATCATGATTCATCATCACCTTAATATAGAGCCTTCTCAGATGCATTACAAGCCGAATTACATAGAAAATATGGCCTTATACCAAGAACCAGTGTAAATATAAATAAAACAAATAATCAAGGTCAACCAAAAAAACCACAAAATAAAGTCAAGGGGAAAGAAGTCACATCCCCCAAACAAAAATCCTATCCATGGGTTATAAATAAAACATATACAAAACCAGAAGAAACATAAAAAGTGAGTTCTTTTAATCTGGAACATGAACTTAATAAGATCAGAATCGTTATCCCTTTTTTAGAAATTGCAAAAAATCCAGTTTACAGAAAACAAGTGAAGAAAATGATTGATTGTTATGTTGCAACAACTCAACTAGATACATTAATCTTGCATGATGAAAGGCCTATTGTAATGTTTGGTCCTCACATTGAGGAAAGAGGAGAATCAATAGCCTCATTTTATATCTCTTTAACTATCCATGAACATGTTTTACACAATTGCATGCTAGATTCATGAGCTTCTCACAATCTAATGCCAAATATAGTTATGGAAAAGTTAGGATTACAAACCACAATACCATATCATGACTTGTATTCCTTTGATGCAAGAAAATTTAGATGTTTAGGGATGATTAAAGATCTGGTATTTCACTTAGTCCAAATACATGGAAAAAATGTTTTGATGAATATAGTTGTGGCAGATGTGTCTGTCAACTAAGGGATACTTTTATCTAGATATTGGGCAAGTAAACTAGGTGGATCGTTGCAAATGGACATGACTTAGGCCACCATCCCAGTCTTTCGTGGAGAAACAAGGAGACTTTACAAGGAAACCAAACTTTCTTACACTGCCAGTGATCCTAAACACCCTAATAATTATCTTGTCTACTCAAAAGATCAATATTTGGGTTGTTTTACTTTATATGTAAATGATGAACTAGAAATTTGTATAGAAATTGTAAATAGTTATTTGAATAAAAATAATCTTGAAGAGGGAATGTGAAAAATGTAATTTGATGGAACCTCCTCTTGGGAAGGTGATGGAGAAGGTAGTCTACTAATTTCACCTTATGGAAAACTTTTTCCTTTTTATTTTAGATTACAGTTTGAAACTAATTCAACAAACAATGTTTGTGAATATGAACCTTTAGTGCTAGGTTTAGAAGTTGCCAAGAAAATGAAAATTGTAAATCTTATTGTCTATAGGGATGCATAACTAATTTTTAAGAAAATAAATAAACTTTACCAAGATAAACATCCTAGGATGAGATACTATAGAAATTATGCTTGGGACTTAATTGAAAATTTATTTTTGACTTTTAATATTCATGCAATTCCCAGACAAGAAAATAAACAAGTTGATTATTTATTTGTAGCAGTAAGTACTTTCAAACCTCCTGAAGTGTTGAATCTTAAATATGAAATTGAAATGAAATACAAACCTTCAATACCTGACGACATAAAACATTGGAAAGTGTTTGAATATGACCAATAGATTAAATAAATGAACAAATTAACGAATTCTTAGAAACTCATATTGATCAGAAAGATGACCAAAACAATGAAAAAATTAATCAAAATAGTCATCTAGACCCTAAATCACAAGATATGATAGCTAATCACAAAATGATGTTGTTAAGAAATAATCAGATTGGAAAGGGATTGGTGCCTTTGGAGAAGTTGTTTGAAAAAGATGATAATGTTGTAAAGCCAATTGTTCATCCTCAAAAGGGAGAACTAGAAGATCATGATATTGGCACTGAGCAAGAACACATATATATCAAACTTTCCAAGTTTTTTCCTATTGATCAAAAGGTCAAGTATATTGATTTATTCAAAGAATCTAGTGAAGTATTTTCTTGGTCTTATGAATATGAAGACCTATGACACCATCATTATTCAGCACAAAATTCCATTGAAGGTAGGATCTAAACCATTCAGACAGAAATCAAGACAGGTAAATCCTATCATATTCCCAGTCATTGAAAAAGAGCTTCAAAAGATATTGGATGCAAAGATTATAGTTCGTTTGAGATATTCTTCTTTAGGTTGCAAATTTAGTACCTATTAGGAAAAAGAATGGTGAAATTAGAATTTGTGTTAATTTTAGAAACCTCAATAAGTCATCATTAAAATATAATTATCCTTTGCCTAAAATGCATCATGTTTTGCATAAATTAGTTGGTTCTAATCGAATTTGAATTATTGATGGGTTTTGAGGTTATAATCAGATTTTTGTGCATGAGAAAGACAAAGAGATGAATTCTTTTACTACACCATGGGGTACATTCATGTATGAAAAAATTCCCTTTGGGCTAATGACTACATGAGCGACATTCCAGCGAGCAATGGACATAGCATTTGTGATGCAGGAGCATCTCCAACAAAGCACAAGAGTGGAAGACAGCTGAGCGCACTAGCGCATGTTTTGAACCATTTTGAATTTCAAAAGATCAATGTATTAATGTAGTTTCTGACAGAACGTTTTGAGTTATGATCATATTTAATGATCGGAGGCTGAGCCATCTCATAAGATTGAGAGGGAATGTATTTTGCTTTAAATGAATCGGATCCCAGTACATATTTGGAGCTTGCACCCTTATCTGTTTGACTCAATATTTATTGTAATAAGTGTTAATTAGTTGATAGCATTCAATTCCATTAATGTGGAATAGAGTTGTTGGAGGGAAGAACTCGAGAGAGTCCCTTTGTATAAAGCATTGTAATATTACCCAGTAGTTGTTGTTGATAGTGGCTGATAGTAGTGGTTGATAGTTGAGGATAGTTGTTGTCAAATTTTGTGGCTGAATCTAGTGTGTAGATTACCATTGTAAGCGAAGAGCTAGAGATATAGAGAAATGCTATATGAACGTATGTAAGTCTCAGTTGAATGAATATAACAGAGGAACATTGTCCCAAATGTGTGTGTTGTTTTGTATCTATCTAAATGAATGGTAGAGTTTCTGTTATTTCTCAATTCTCTATTATTTATGTTCTTGAATCTATGACTACATTTGCTTTGTTGAATGTATGAGTAATTGTGAGGAGTAGATAAGTTTCAATCAGTTCTCTTTATTGAGCGAGTGCAAGGTGTGCATAATGTTTGCAAGGAGTCCGTGACCGAGTCTGTTTCAACTCGAAATCTCAGAAGAGATAGCGAAACTTATATGTATGCAAGGAGTGTGTGACAGAGGTTTAAGACTTGAAATCCCAAGAGGGATAACGTGATTTCAGTCACAAGAGATAGAAGCAGTTGGAGAATATTCGCAAGGAGTGCGAAGTTATCCACAAAAGTTGAGGTGTGGAGAGAAATTTGTTGCAAGTTGTGCACAGGTTGATATTTAGACTAAGTGTTGAAGAGATTGTTCAGAGGAACAAAGGAGAATTGGATAAGTTAAGCTCAGGAGGGAGAGCGGAGGAAATATTCAAGGAAAGGAGTCCTTGGATTTCTTGTCAAAACCAGTGGGAAAGATTCATTCCAGTGGAGGCAAACGGTTCCAGACCGTTAGATCTGGGAAAGCGAGGAGGAGGATAATTGTGAAGTATTTCGGTACTTCGAAGTTTGGAAATTTTGAATACTTGACGAAAACAGAGTCTTGAATATGGGAATCACGATCTGATCTTGACCGTTGGTCGCAGAGGCGCACGTGGAAATGGGATCCAAGAGTTCGAAAATTGGAATATCGGAGAGTTACGGGTGAGAGATTTAAACTTTGCAAGGTTGTGAAGTCTGAACCATTGTGAGGGATAGTGAATATGAGGAGATGCATGGCAGGAGTTCAAAGACTCAGATTGAGCACTTTGGGAAGGAGTGAAGGAAAGATTCAGGATATTTCCAAAGTTCGAACTGCGAAGAGTAAGGCTCACGGTCTTAGCCATGGTAATTTGTGGGAGAGACCTGTGTGTGTGGGTTAATCATTTTGGGTTACCGCAAGGACCCAAGGAGTCTCTCCGACTCAACATTTCAATGATCCAAGACTGGGAGGTCAAGAAACCCTTTTAGAGGGAGGGGGGTTTTCACCAGAGTGGTATCAGAGAAAGTAAAGAATTGACTTCTGTATTGTAGAAGGGAGTAAGTTGATATTGAGGAGAGGTGTCAGAAGCGTCAACACAATGTTGCCTAGAAGACGTGTCGATCCACCTATAGCCAACAGAGCTATGGAAAGGGATATGAGAGAACTACGTGCGAGGCTAGATGTCATGGAGACAACACAAAGGAGAGCATCAGATGCTGGAGATATCAGCAAGGCAGAAAATGAAGAAGTAGAAGTTGAATAAGTTGTAGATGAGGATGTTCTGGAAGAACTCTTGTTGAGAGCGGTTTTCAAATTGGGTTCTAGAGCGAAGATTTACATCTCGATGTATGAAGGAAATTTAGACACTGAATAATTGCTTGACTGGATATGAGAAATGGACAAATATTTTGACTATGAGGATGTCAAAGAGGAGAAAAAGGTAAGACACATTGTCACTAGGTTGAAAGAACATGCAACACTGTGCTCAGACGAATTGAAAGCCGATAGGAGAAGCAAAGGAAAACCAAAGATCAAGAATTGGGATCGAATGGTAGCCAAATTAAAGGCGAAATTCATGCCCAAAGATTACCAGATAAGTCTATTCAGGAGGATGCAGAACCTGATACAGAGAGGGTTGACTGTGAAAGAGTACACATAGGAGTTCTACAAATTAAACGTTAGAGCTAGACAGAGAGAGAGAGACGAAGAGAAGTTTTCCATATATATTAATCACCCGAGGTATGATATTTAGGATGAAATCAGTATGGTGATAGTCGGGACTGTAGAGGACACATATCAAATGGCTCTGAAGGGAGAAGAGAAGTTGGCCAGGAAACAGAGTCAACAGAAAAAAGGTTGAATTTTTAACAAAGGAAAAGGAGTTACCCAAGAGAAAACACAGAAGCCCAAGGATGAGGCGGAGAAACCACATAGTCACTCTAAGAGAGGAGGAAGTTCCTGAGGAGGGCAGAGTGGTGGTAGAATTTGTTTTCCCAGAGAAAGAGGAAGAGGCAAAGGAGGAGAAGTGAGATGTTATGCCTGTGGTAAGATAGGACATAAGTCTTGGGATTTCCCTGAGAGAAAGAAGGGAGGAGAAGTTCACATCTCAGAATCACAAAAGCGAGATACTGAGGTAGAAGGTGCAGAGGATGGAAGATCCTTGATGATCAAGAAAATTCTTTTGAAGCAAGAACCAGAGGTTGAGAAACGAGTGCAAAGGAACAATTTGTTCAGGACAACTTGCAAAACAAAGGACAAGTTGTGCAAGGTGATAATTGACTGTGGGAGCATTGACAACTTAGTATCCATGGAGATGGTAGAGAAGCTAGAGTTGGAGACGACTGCACATCCGATGCCGTATAAAGTCTCATGGTTGCAAAAAGGTCATCAGGTAACAATCACTCAACAATGCCTGGTTAATTTCAAAATAAGAGGATATAGGGATGAGATTCTATGTGATGTGATTCTTATGGATGTATGTCATGTTTTTCTGGGAAGACCATGGAAATATGACAGGAATGTTATTCATGATGGGAGGATAAATACATACACCTTGGATAAGAATGGTAGGACACACATGTTTTTGTCGATTGAGGAAAAAAAGGTGAAAGATGAAGCCAACGCGAGCATACTTCTCATGAGCAGGAAGGAAATCCTAGATGAGGTAAAGAAGGAACAGGAGATGTAGTTTGTTGTAGTGAGGAAACCGAGAGTTATCCTTACCAGTACTTCACTAGAAGATTTGCCTAAGGAAGTTCAGGAACTGCTCGAGAATTTTGTTGATATTGTAATAGATGAGTTGCTAAACTCATTCCCACCTATCCGAATCATCAATCATCACATTTGATTGATACCAGGAGAAATCCTACCGAATAAAGTAGCGTACATATTGACGCCTCAAGATAATGAGGAGGTGAAAAGACAGGTTCATGATCTATCAAACAAAGGATTGGTCAGAGAAAGCTTGAGTCCATGTGCAGTACCAATTGTATTGATCCCGAAGAAGGATGGAGAATATGTACAGACTCGAGGACCATAAATAATATCACCATCAGATATAGATTTCCATTACAAAGGATGGACAACCTGATGGATTTCTTGAGTGGGGCCAACTATTTTTCAAAAATAGATTTGAAAAGCGGCTATCACTAGATAAGGATGACAGAAGGTGATGAGTGGAAAACAACATTCAAGATGAATGAGGGGTTATATGAATGGTTTGGTATTTTGTTTTGCTTAACAAACGCCCAAAGAACTTTTATGAGACTAATGAATGAGGTGTTAAAGGATTTCATTGGTAAGTTCGTGATTGTATATCTAGATGATATACTGGTGTTTAGAAAGACTAAGGAGGAACAATTGAGACATTTAGCATTGGTGATGGGGAGGCTGCAGCAAGAGAAGTTGTTGATTAATCTAAAGAATTCCTCTTTCATGAAAACAGAGCTCATATATTTGGGTTTTGGTATTTCTTCAAATGAGTTAAAGATGGATCCTGAAAAGGTGAGAGAAATCAAAGAATGGTCGTCACCGTAGAATATTTTTGAGGTAACAAGCTTCCATGGATTAGCAAGTTTTTACCGGAAGTTCATCGGGAATTTTAAGGGGATTAGTGCACAAATGATGGATACAGTGAAGAAAAGACACAAGTCTTTCAAATGGATAATGGAGGATGAGAGGAGCTTCAACATATTGAAGGATAAGATAAATGAGCAATCGATTATGGTTCTACTAGATTTCAGAAAGAGATTTTAGGTGAGATGCGATGCAAGTGGAGTTGCAATCGGAGTGGTCTTAAGTCAATACAACATACCCATTGCATACTTCAGTGAGAAGATGAATGAAGCTAAGAAGAAGTACTCCACATACTACAAGGAGTTCTATGCCATAATTCAAGCATTGAAGAAATGGAGGCATTATCTCGTACCAAAAGAGTTTGTTTTGTATAGTGATAATCACGCTTTACAATTCATAACCAGACAGGAGAAATTAAACTAGAAACATGCCAAGTGGATAGAGTTTATGCAAAATTTCACTTTTTTCATTAAACATATTTCTGGGAATGCTAACAAGGTTGTTGATGCATTGAGCATGATCATTTTGATTATGCAGGAATTTCAAGTCAAGACCTTGGGGTTTGACCACCTTAAGGAAATGTACCTTTGTATAAAGCATTGTAATATTGCCCAGCAGTTGTTGTTGATAGTGGCTGATAGTAGTGGTTGATAGTTGAGGATAGTTGTTGTCGAATGTTGTGGTTGCATCTAGTGTGCAGATTTCCACTATAAGCCAAGAGATGGAGATACAGAGAAATGTTGTATGAACGTATGTAAGTCTCAGTTGAATGAATATAATAGAGGAACATTGTCCCAAATGTGTGTGTTTTTTTGTATCTATCTGAATGAATGGTAGAGTTTCTGTTATTTCTCAATTCTTTGTTATTTTTGTTCTTGAATCTATGACTGCATTTTCTTTGTTGAATGTATGCATCATTGTGAGGAGTAGTGTTGGTAGCCAATTCACTTTTTCTATTATCCTATAAGCTTCCTACACCTATGTCTTGCGAACTTCAAGTTTTCATCGCATTTTTCAAATAGACGACATTTTCATTTCTTGCGACATTTGCACATTTATCTTCGTAAAGTTTTCACGACTGTAAGCGTGAAAATTTTCTCCTTGCGAGGTCACATTTCGATCACTATCTGAGCTATCATGCTCTTTTTATTGATATTCCTACTGCGCTTACCCTTTGTTATGTGGCTAGAAGGATTTTCATTATTCTCATTAGACATTCTTATATTGATTGCATAACTTGATTTTATTGAGTTTTTAAAGCATTGAGCCTTTGGATTTACACTTTTTATGACTTGCCTGATCATTGATTCTATGAAATGCATAAGGTTTATGATTAATTTTTCTTTATATATATGATATAATCCTTATTGCTAATCTTTTTATAGCTTTTGGCTTGTCAATTATATGAATATCCTTTGGCACCTTGGTTGATTATATACATTGGCGCATAGTTGATTTTGGGTTTTGATTTATATGTCGGATCTTTAAACATTGTGGTATAGTGCCCGCGTGCCTTGGTATACACATTTCATTTCATTGGTTGTATGCGTGATTTAATGGTTAAACTATTATTATGGAGTAAACAACTATGTAAATTGGCAGTTGTATTGGTGTAATGAATATTATGCATGGCAGACTCCACCACCCTCGCATGCGTGCATTTATGCTTACCCCCTTTTTTGCTTGTTCATTGCTGTTGGTTCGGGTAGCTCTGTTACTGTGTGTGTTGGTGAATTTGAACCCTTCCCTTACCATGCATTCAGCTCCATGGCCCCAGTCATGCGAATTGAACCCAATGGAAACCAGGTCCTGTTAATGTTTGACAATGCCCGCCAAGATTTGAAAGACAGTGGATGGCTTACCTTCGTGAAATGATTCAAGGGTTTTAACCTTTGCGTAGCTCGACAGTTTTCCATGACCTTCGATGGTTGTCGAGCCAAGGTAGGCGATGTACAGTTAGAGATTGATGAATAGTTCATCATCTCGGCTATGGGGTTATCTACTTCTGGACAACGTTGGTTTAAGAATTGCAAGGTCAAGGAAGTGCCGTGGACATTCTTGTTTCAATCGCGCAAAATCACCTCCTGTGATAGAGGTATGCTCGTGACTATGCTTAAACAATGATGGCATGATTTATTAATGATAATCAAGCAGTTTGTCACCTGTGAAGGTCGATACGGGTTAGTCTTCCTCTACCACCTGCGTCTATTGATGATTTTTATAGGGTATCCTCTAAACATGCCGTTCTATTTTCATCGGAGCCTATATAAGATGTCCAAAATGTTTAAAAGGCACAAGGCTGACAACAACCTGTTTAATCAGTGGCGTATTAAGCTCATCGTTGTTTATCAGTTGTGTTTGCTTGGTTACAGTTGGAAGGCCTTCATCGTCCGTAATGGATTTGAAGATATTGACCCTGTACAGGTTGATAAACCTGTGGTAGCTGAAACTAAGGCCGAACCGCCTCTACCCTTACACCTCCTACTTCCTAAACCCTCAGTTAACCCTCCTATCAACTTACCTGACACTGTAACTAAGAGTGCAGAGGCTAGAAAAAATCCCATGAGAAAAAATCCCAAGGGAAACCTCACTGCAAATGCTAAAGGGAAAAGAAATGCTCGGCTCATTTCACGGATGGCAAGGAACAAGCCAAAACTCCCTGTTGAGCCAAACCCTATCGTCTTGAGTGAGGACTCTGATTCGGAAGTTGAACGTTTTTTAGCTAGTGAATACCCCTATTCGCAAGGTTTATGTGCCGAGCCCTCATATGATTTTGTATCAAACCTACCCCCCTGCCTAAAGGACGACCCTAACTACCCGGGCATTGAATTGCCTCGTGAAACCCTCGGTCATTTGGCCAAACCCTCGCCTGCTCTGTCTAAACCTACACAGTCACCCTGTGATCAATGAAATTCATGGCTGGAGTGATATTATATTGATGTTCCGATACTCCAATCAAGGATTCAATCATTGGAGGACCAGATTGCAGTCCTGAACAGTCAAAAGGCCAAGCTCCAAACAACAAATAAAAAACAAAATACAACCGACTCCATCCTGTTCAAGAACATGGAATCAACCACGGCTATTGTAAATTCCAAGCTGGCATAATCAAGCAGTCTCGTCGCTACACAGGTATGGAAAATTTGGTATCGTTTTGTTTGTAAATAATCTAGTTTGCTATAATGATTTGTATTCAGTTTTTAAACAGTTATGCTCACATCTTGAATAGCTCTGTTATATTGCGTGCATTATATATATATAGCTTTGTTTTGAATAAAAAGAAAATTCGATTCGATATGCGATTTGATTATTCCCAGTATAGAAATCAATAGATTTTGATTGGATTTGAGTGATCTTTGTTTGGATTTGCTTGATTGTTTGCCTTCAAATAAATTGGTTTGTATCTGATTTGAAAAGGAAAATTTTCATATTCAGTTTAGAACACAATCTTTCTCAGATTTGATTTGGTTATCATCCATGTGATATGGTTGGTAAATGGTTTGATTAAGATTGATTGTTACGATTTTGCTCGGATTCGATTATCACGTGTATGATATGGCTAGTAAATGTTTTTGACAAGATACTTGTTACGATGCTGTGTCATGTGATGTTCTATCTTTGATTGTTTCCAACGACAAGGCTATTCACTCCGTTTCTTTGATGAAAACATTACGCTCAAATAACATTCGCGCCCGAATTGGAAATGAACCCAAATCATAACAACTATGTGGAAATCTTAGCTAAATCGATTCGCTCTGGTTCTAATTTAGCAAGTTTGTCCTATGAGTCTAGTTCAGATTATAATTGATACTCTGTATTTTAAATTTGTGAAATGAATTGATCAAACCCTGATATGATTCATTTGAATGAAACGAATGTGATCAAAATTAATCGATCCTGTTTGCTTACTGTGCAATGATCAACGATCGAAATCTATAACCAACCCTGTTTGATTAATCCTGTTATGATTTAGTTATGAGTAGATTATTGTTTGGATTCGTTCATAGCCTAAATCGCTTGTGATAATCCTGTTCGATTTACAAGTGTAACGATGTGTTTGTGATTTTCTTTGTTTTTTATTGAATATCAAAACGACTTCATAATAGATGGATTCGATTCGTTGAGAAGCGATTATGATGTTGTTACATATGTTTTCATTTACCCAACTTATGACAATAATCGAAAACATAGTATTTCTATCCTTGTATTCAATTAAATGATATGAATATTTTGTTGTATCGTTACAACTACAACGATTGGAAAATGATTCTGTTTGATTGGGTCGTATCTCTTGTTTAAGGATCTCATACGATATGTTTGATTATCAGTTTCAATTGGATATGAAACAATCTTATTACTTTTCGAATATGACTTTGTGGACCCGATTTTGTGGTAACAAAACAACAAAGTATTTCTATCTTTGTGTTCGGTTGAATCATTTTTTATCCTGTTTAATGTTGAATGATAAAATCATTTTAATCTCAAATGGTTCGTTTTAAAATGGTTATTGGAAGACAATTGGATTTAATTCTTTTAAAAGATTTTGAATCAATTCTGATTCTGATTTTGTATCTCATTTAGACTAGCTACAGAATCAGATGATTCTGTAGCTAGGTCTGTAGAATTAAATTTTTATTGTTTTATTAATAAAATATCTCTCTAACTTGTCTGTTTCTGACCTGTTTCAGGTGAATTCGAAATTGCATTGGATTTGATGGACAGTTTAGAGGATATTTGAAATATTTTAGTTTCATTTTAGTTTCCTAGTTTAGGCAATTTTGGGATATCTCCCAGATTTCATGTAAATAGTTTATAACTTCCACAGGGAGGTTTTACCCTATGGAAAACCTTTAAATACTTCTTATTTTTTGTAATAAGGATCCTCATTCGTGGGAGAACAAGGATATGGAATTTTAATATAGACTGAGATAGAAATTGATGTTCTGCTACAACTTTAGCTTTTCATAATATCAATATTTTGTTTCATGTTTATGTGTATCAGTTTTCATTTGGTTAATGACTACTTTAGCTATCTTAGTATTTTGCAAATGATATGATTTAATCATTATAATCCATATCTGATTTCTTCCAGTATTTAAAAAGACATAGCAATTACTTGATTAAGTTTGTGAATGACAGATTTCTCTTCTTCATTAGTTGGATTGTTAAGTATAAGTTTTTGCATAACAGGTTTACCTTATTGCAGAGATTTATAAATCATATAGTTGTTATGATTTTTTATGTCTTGTTTGTCCTGTAAACAAACTCAAAGAGCATTGCATCCATTGTTTATGAGAAGCTTCTGGATCATCCAATGCGAGTTTCCTTCCTCCGACCAGCTTCGAAGTCATCATACATAGGACAAATCTGGAGCGTTTCCAGGTCTGTTTGTTGTTTATTTGTTAGTATCATAGTTAGATATATGTGTAGTTAGTATATTAGATTGTTTAATTTCAGTAAGTTTTATTTCTTGTTCATAAAATCATAAAATCAACAAAAATATCTTTCTCTGTCTTAGGGTAGAAAGCAAATGAGTTTTCCAGGTTTTATTAAAATCTATATTTTGTAGATATTGTATATTTTGTGAATAAGTTATAGTTCAGTTAGTAGTTTGTATATATAGATAGTAGATTAGTTAGTTTGTTTAATAGTTAGTTTAGATTAGATTAGTTTGTTTTATTTATTGTTAGTTAGTTTAGTTTGTTTTAGTTGATTTTAATTAGATTAGTTAGTTTAGTTTGTTTTATTTATTGTTAGTTAGATTAGTTTGTTTTATTTAGTTTTAGTTAGTTAATTTTAGTTTAGATTAGTTTTCTCTTTGGTTTTTCTAGGACCTTAGATTGGCTAACGAAGCCGCTAAACCTGTCAGGGTGGTTCATTCCAAACGGTTTGGGTTATTAGACAACCCCGGACCGGTTCCACTCTTCCATTTGATGGACGGTAGATTTCTCCCGTCAACAAGTAGATAAGTTTCAATTGGTTTTCTTTATTGAGTGAGTGCAAGGTGTGCATAGTGTCTGCAAGGAGTGCGTGACCGAGTCTGTTTCAACTCAAAATCTTAGAAGAGATAGAGAAACTTATATTTATGCAAGGAGTGCATAACATAGGTTTCATACTTGAAATCTTGGGAGGGATAACATGATTTCAGTCATGAGAGATAGAAGCAGTTAGAGAACAGTCGCAAGGAGTGCGAAGTAATCCACATAAGTTGAGGTGTGGAGAGAAATATGTTGCAAGGTGTGCACATGTTGAGATTTCAACTAAGTGTTGAAGAGATTGTTTAGAGGAACAAATGAGAACTAGATAAGTTAATCTCAAGAGGGAGAGTGGTGGAAATCTTCAAGGAAAGGAATCCTTGGATTTATCGTCAAAACCAGTGGGAAAGATTCAGTCCAGAGGAGGCGAATGGGTTTAGACCGTTAGATATGGGAAAGTGAGGAGGAGGATAACCGTGAAGTATTTTGGTACTTCGGAGTTCGGCAAGTTTAAATACTTGACGACAACAGAGTCGTGAAGATGGGAATCAGAATTCGATCCCTACCGTTGGTCATAAAGGAGCACACGGAAACGAGATACAAGAGTTCGGAAACCGGAAGATCGGAGAGTTGTGGGTGAGAGATTTATACTTCGCGAGGTCGTGAAGTCCAAACCATTGTGGAGGTCGAAAAATCTGAGGAGACGTGTGGCGTGAGTTCAGAGACTCAGAGCTGAGCTCTTCAAGAAGGAGTGAAGGAAAGATTTGGTACATCTCCAAAGTCTGAACCGCAAAGAGTAAGGCTCATGGTCATAGCCATGGTCATTTGAGGGAGAGACTTGTGTGTGTGGGTTAAGCATTTTGGGTGCCTGTAGGGACCCAAGGATTCACTCTGACTCAACATTTCAGCGATCCAAGATTGGGAGGTCAAGCAACCCTTTTGGAGGGAATGGGGTTTGAGCCAATTTGTGGTAGAAAGGGACAAATTTGTTATGATATATTTAGATCATCTTACTATTTTTTTCTAAATCACAAGAAGGCCATTTAAACAATCTTAAGAAAAATTTAATTAAATGAAAAAAATATGGTTTATTACTAAATCCTAAAAAGTATCATTTTTCTATGCGAGACGGAAAGTTACTCATCCATATTGTATCAAATGATGGAGGCAAAATTGATCCTCAATGTGTGGAAGCAATCCAAGTTATCAGTTTACCAAGGAACAACAAAGAGATACAGTCCTTCCTTGGAAAAAATAACTTTTTAAGAAGATTCATACCTAATTTTTTTGATGTGTTCAAAGATTTAACTAATATGCTTAAAAAGGATAGTGAGGTTAAGTGCTCCCCAGAAGCTAAATACTCATTTGATCAAATCAAGAAAACTCTGGGAGAAGCACCAGTGTTGGAAAGTGGAGTTTCTTATTTTTTCGTTTTCATATAATAATACTATTGTTGATGTCCTCTTACAAAGGAATGGAAAACAACAAGAACAACCAATTGCATTTTTCACTAAAATTTTGAGGGATTAAGAGTTCAAATACAACATAATGGAAAAACACGCTTATGGATTGTGTTAGTGTCCTATAATTTGCTCAAGGGTCAAAGTATGAATCGAGTGCTTCACATATATTAGGATGTTGAATAAAATGGTCTTTGAAAGGGTAATGAAGTGGTCCTAGGGTCATGGTTTGGAATATTCGAATGGATATTTACATCCTATTTTTCAGATTTAAACATTTAATGACTTCTTGTTTTAGTCATTATCTGTGGGCATAGATCTCGAGACGCTAGAGAGGAATTTTCAAAAACTGAAAGAGGTTTTTCTCAAAAATGGGTTCATATACAAAAACCTCTTTCAGTTGTGTAACAACTATCACTATTCGAGAGATATGATGTTATATTTGACCCATATTTTCTAAAAATTAATTCTTATTTCCTAGCAGGCAGTTCTAAACATGTTGCTATAATTTTGTAACCATATCCAACTTTGGGAAGTAGTTGAGCTCGACCTCCTTAGGTTGGAGAATATTCTTTTCTATATATTTTTTTAATTTTGATTGCCTAAATGGGGTTGGCAGAAGCATAGAGGAGATTTCTTTTGATCATTTTGCAATCTTTCTAAATCATAATGGAATATTAGTCAAAAGTCCAGAGTTACTCTTACCAGAGATTCTTGTGATGGTGTTTTTGAAGTGTGTCCCTCTATATGTGTATGTAAATATTATCTTAGTTTTCATTTAAATGTGTGTTCTTCAATGTTTGATTGGAAAGTACATGATCAAAATTCATCCCTGTTTGATGCTCTGATTCATAGCAATTAAACATTCCACAAATTTCCTCTAAAGTTGCATTAAGAATTCGTCCTCTGTTAGATGCGCTTAGTGTAGTGGGTTGTTCAATTCCGTTTTCTACCACCATGTTGCCAAAATCGTATTGACCGATAAAACATCATCTACCTTGCCTATGTTTCCTTGATAGCTCTACTACCAGCCACTGATATTTCTGTTTGCAGTAAATTCGACTCCATGTAGCCCAATGGATTATTTTTCACCTCTGACATCCACCATGTCTTAAAACCTTATTTATATTTCAGATCTGCCCACTAAGCCTAATTTACATTGAGAGATCCCTCTTTGGATTGGAAAGGCCAGACTCCAAGCCCAAAGTGGTATGTGGTTACCTCAGTGGTTTCCCTCCTGCAGCCAAGGGAAATTACGAAGTGATAACATTTTGGCATCATTGTCAGGGAGAGAAAGTGAAATTTTCCCTAGGATAAATGACAAAGTTTAGATCAGAGTACTAATGGTGAAAAATAGTTATAAAGGTTGTACATCATGCACCTAGCAACTCCATTTTCAAGAATCTAGAGTTCATAATTTTCATGGTGACTCCATTGTCCAAAGACTTAGTAGCATAAAGACTTTCTCGACGACTCCACTACTTCAATATGGATCACATATCTGCAAGGTATGCTCCAATGAATCTCTCTCACATTCCTGGTTTTCCAAATCAAATGCCTTAGATAGATTGACAGACTTACTTGCCAAAATTCAAAGACACAGATGGTGACGATGTTGCTCTTCATTTGGTTAAATTTCACATGCATGTGCGTAAGCTGAGGGTTCAATTTCATAAAGACTGCTTGATGAAGATGTTTATGGTTACTTTGGAGGGAAAAGCGAGATCTTGGTATGAAGGTTTTCTACTTGGTTTCTTGTACTCCCTTAAATATTTTCATTTAATATTTTTTGAGAAATACAACGAAACTTGTCTATCTTTATCACTAGCTCAAAATTGTTGTGATCATTTTGAAAATTTCATTCAAAATTTGGAAAATGTTTATGGCGATGAAGAGTTCATGGATGAAGAAATCCTTGAATATTTGTACAAGAACCCTTTTTAGCACCAAGAAGAAATAGTAGTTTCTCTCTTGGATGAAAATGAAACCGAGCAGGACTTTAATGATGATAGTCATGTTCCATCCCCTGAAAATGATCAATATTTGCATCATCCTTGTCAGTCTTCTTTTGATCAAGAGCATGAGGAAAATTATTTATATGTTTCTTCAGATTGTTCATTTTCTAAATTTTTATTTCAAGAAAGAAATTGTGAAAATCGTATCTATGAAATTGCATGTATAAACATTATGGATAGTGAACCAATTAATGATTATTACACCCCATAGTTGCAAGAAAATAATGAAGAAGGGCATACTGTCTTAGATACCTTTGAAACTGAAGAAACCACTCAAATTTTTTTATCTCTTCAAAATACAATTCCAGGATTTCTAGACAGCCAAAATGAGATTCTTATTGATTTACATGAAGAATTGAACATACAAGTTGTGGCTATTCCAATTGATAAATGTACATAATACATGAATTTTCTTCTTGATATGGATGATAAGGAAAATAATCAATCTGTTGCTATTTATTTTGAGAAGGATCTTGAATTTGAAAACATAGAACAAGACCAAACAACACCTGAAGTAAGGAAAACAGTAAAATATGAGACTTCTATGTTTCTTTTTTCTCATCAACAAGAAGCAATTATAGATGTTGATTGTCCTTTTCTTTTTTATCAACAAGCGGTACTTATTCATGTTCTTCAAGATTCATTTGTATTTATGTTGGAAAAATTAGAGAAAAAGAATTTTGTGGCATTTCGACAATCATTCAGTGGTTTTAAATGGATGAGTTTTGAAATTGGATTCAAAATGGATTTTAAGTTTCCATTCTCTAATTCTTTTTGCTTGCTTAAGGAAAGTGTGAGAAAAATTCAAGTAAGTAGTTACTTGCTCGATTCAACAAATGTTTCAACAACCTATAGTAGGAACTAGTTTCAACAACCTATAGTAGGAACTAGTTTGCAATAATATCATTTGAGAAAGCATATTTCTAGAAGTTTTGATTTCATCTTTTAGCATTTTCAGATTTCAGTTTGCAACATGCATAATTTCAGTGTACAGTTTTGGTTTTCAGTTTGAAAAGTGGGTTTGATTTCAGTTGGAGAAGGACACAAGTTAGTTTGCAGGTTGGGAACAACCCAATGGATGAAGGCACCTAGTCAGCGGTTTCTTTTTTTCCTCACAGGGAGGACATCATCCCCATTGGAGCTGATGTTAGTGTCCTATAATTTGTTCAAGGGTCAAATTTTGAATCGAGTGTTTGACATATATTAGGATGTTGAAGAAATGGTGTTTGAAAGGGTAATGAAGTGTTCCTAGGGCTTCTTATCATCATATTGAGTGTAAAACTATAAATCAGTGACCTTTAGCCATCAAGCAAAGCCAAACAATAGAACAAAATGTCAAAAGGAACCTCTCTCTGCAAGTTCGCTATGCAAGTTCGCTATGGAAGTTCATTGCACAAGTTCTGGAAATGATTGATTTTGAAGTCAACTTAAAACTCATTTTATGACCAAATGAAAAGGAATATTTGAAAATTGAAAGAGGCTTTTGTCAAGAACGATCCCATTCAAAAACACCTCTCTCATTTTCTTCACATGTGTCATGGTTTGGAATATTATAATGGATCTTTACAACCTATTTTTCAGATTTCAACATTTAATGATTTCATGTTTTAGTCATTATATTTGGATGCCGATCCCAAGACACCAGAGAGGAATTTTAAAAAACAAAAAAGAAGTTTTTCTCAACAATGGGTTCATATACAAAAACCTGTATTATTTTTGTAACATATATCATTATACGAGAGATATGATGTCATCTTTGACCCCTGTTTTCTAGAAAATTGATTCCTATTTCCTAGCAGACAATTCTAAGCATGTTGCTATAATTTTGTAACCAAATCCAACTTTGGGAAGTAGTTCCACTTGACCTCCTCATCTTGGGGAAGATTATTTTATATATATATATATATGTAATTTTTATTGACTAAAGGGGTTTGGCAAAAGCATAGAGAATATTTCTTTTGAGAATTTTGTAATCTTTCTAAATTATAATGGAATATCAATCAGAAGTCCATAGTTACTCCTACCAGAGATTCTTGTGATGGTGTTTTTGAAGTGTATCCCTTTCTATGTGTATGTAAATATTATCTTAGTTTTCATTTAAATTTGTTTTCTTCAATGTTTGATTGGAAATTACATGATCATAATTCATCCATGTTTGATGCTCTGATTCATAGCAATTAAACATTCCATAATTTTTTTCTAAAGTTGCATTAATAATTTGTCTTCCGATAGATTTTCATAGTGTAATGGGTTGTTGAATTCCCTTTTATACCACCATGATGCTACAATTTTATTGACTGATAAAACATCATCTACCTTACCTGTGTTTCCTTGATATCTCTACTACCAGTCATTGATAGTTTCCTTTGCAGTAAATTCAACTCCATGCCCAATGGATTATCTTTCTCCTCTATCATCCACAACATCTTAAAACCTTATTTCTATTTCAGATCTGGCCACTAAGCCTAATTTACATTGAGAGAGCCCTCTCTGGTTTGAAAAGGATAGATTCCAAGCCCAAAGTGGTATGTGGTTACCTCTGTGGTTTCCCTCCCATAGCCAAGGGAAATTATGGAGTGATAACACATTGGTGAAGGCTCTAAAATATTTTAGAGTCTATGTTATTCACTCCAAAATTATTGCATATGTTCCTAGAAGCATAGTGAAAGAGATTCTAAATCAACCTAACACAAATCGAAATAGAGGAAAATGGATAAATAAGATGCATGAATATGATTTGGAAATAAAACCAAAAAAGTTGATCAAAGGCCAAGGCTTGGAAAAATGGTTAGTTGAATCAAAATGTAGATTTATTGGGGTAAATCAGATCACAGATATAACAAAACATCCGCAAGTTGAGTGTGAAGAGATATATCTGCAGAAGGCTTTGGTAAAAAATTATGATAAGTTTTCTTCCTCTCCCTGGTATTAAAACATTGTTTTTTATTTGCAAAATCTTCAATGTCCATATAATTTTAGTCAAGTAAAGGTTAGGTCCCTTAACCTTCAAGCAATTACGTATTGTATAATGAATGAAAATCGTTATTGGAAAGACCCTTTGGGAAGTTTTCTTAATTATATTGTTGAGGATGAAAATATAAGTATCATATATGAATTCCACAAAGGCGTTTTTGAAGAACATCATGCTTGGAGAGACACTGCATACAAAATATTAAGAGCTAGCTATTACTGGCCAAAGCTATTTTCTGAGGTAAATGCAAAGGTTAGAGCTTGTAGGGAATGTCAATTTTTTGTAGGAAAATAGAAACTCCCATCATTACCACTCATTCCCATAAAAGTTGAGTCTCCTTTCCAGTAGTGGGGTTTGCTACCGATTTTGACAACAACTGATTATTTTTCAAAATGGGTAGAAGAAATTCCCACCAGGTTTGCTACCGATGCAATTGTGATAAAATTCCTAGAAGAAAATAGATTAGCTAGGTTTCAATTCCCCAGTAAAATCATAACTAATAATGCTCAAGTATTCAAGTCCTTTCATTTAAAAATCAAGTGGTTAAAGGAAATTCAATTTGGGAAATGAAAGTATCTTCACTGGGGCTATGGTCACTCGCTGGAAGTGAGGCAAGGACTGTGATGTCAGGGTGACTACACCATGGGATATGGATTCTTTTTGGCAGTGTAGCAACACCATGAGGATGAGGAAAAATGTCAACAAATTTATTTATTATAATACTCAATTAAAATTAGTTTCCTAAGAGAAAAATCCATTCTAACCTAAATATTCTTGAAACAAGAAAAATTTGAAGTATGAAATGCAAGTTACAAATTTGACTCCTTAGTCAAAAATATAGATCTATATTACCTAGAACAACTCCAGAGTAAATTTTAGTGAATGAAATATTTTGATCGTTTATGGTCATTTTTCTATATAAACATGTTGAATTCTGAAATTAGTAGTCATTCAATTTCTTGAATCATAGAATAAATGAGAAATAAATTTTTGTTGAAATTTCAAGGAGAAAATATTTTTCACTAGATTTCTTAATTATTTTTTCTTGCAATAATGACTCCATAACCCAATAAAGGCACATGGTATATTGTTCTTCTATGTATCACAGGGATACACAATCCCTAGATGGAGCCATATGTTGTAACATAACCTAAATTTTCATAAAAATTAGATTTCCTTAGTACCTAGGATCATGGTTTATCAATATTTTAGTTTGAATAAATTTCAATTTTTTTAGTTTTATTGTTTGAAGTAATAAAATATCTTTGGGTACTTTTAACTTTTTTTATATTAGTTTTATTTTTATTAAATAAATCGAAGTTTTAAACCAAAACCTTTGTAAATTGTTTTAATTTTATTATATAAAACTTTATTTGTATATTATTTTAATAAAATGTGTTCCTTGTTTGCAAACCTAATCATGCCTATCCACTTCAATATCGACGGCCAACAACAACTTTTTCCTCCCCCATATGCTCGACGTTTAATCAAGGGGGGAAGGGGGGTTGAAAAACTTTACCCAAAGGTTAAGCTTTGCAACATGGTGCTCATCCAACCTGTTAGTGATATTTCTTGTCCTAGGCACAAGAGTATTCAGGTCTGCAGGATACACGGGAATCACCTAGCGCAACAGTGGAAGGACCTCTTTTCTAGTTACGAGTCAAGTGAGCAGGAAAAGTTTCGTTGTTGGCAGCCGAGATTCATCCACAAAGCAGACCAACGGTCATCGGGATTTCGAGACTGAATCTGGCTCATCCGATCCAGTGGCGCAGAATCCAGTCATATTGGCATATCGGCTTTTGGGAGTTCGAGGGGAAAATTCCCTCATCATTTCACATCCCGAAACCCTGAACCCCGAAATGTCGATAAGCGCTCTTCTAAGCCAGACCCACGGTTATGGCACCTAGTTGTAAAGGAACGAGCCTGGAGGAGGGTGCTTACATTTATCATTTGGCCACTCGGGGCCGCCATATTGTCGAATCAATCTTGAACTGTCAGATCAGTGGGGGGACGCGTGGCGACCGTTAGGGTCTCCCGACATTTTTCCCATCGCAATTTCGGGGAAGGAAGACCTGCTCCGCTCTTATCCGTGACTTCCAAGTGCCATCGAACTCGACCTCAATCCTGGTCTACACCTGGAGTAAATGACAACTAGAAGGGGTGGTTGAAGCCTCCCATTGTTCATTAAGTATGAGGTATGGAGGTTCTGGCGAGCACTAGTCTGCTCGAAGGGGTCCTACGTACCCTCTTTTCCAAGAGGCCAGGTCGAGTTCTCATCCGGAGGAGGTCTGTACATGCTAGCTCAGCCTTTAATGGCTCAGCTACACCCCTTGCAACAGCCACACGTATTCAAGGTCGTGTCTGACAAAGAAAATCCGTCCAAAATTTGACTGAAGGGACACATAACCTTGGGCGACGAGCATGCCTTTGTTAGGCAAATTTTGTTGAGTATATAGGCTCAGTCTTTGTATTTCATAATCCATCAATGGTTGGGCAGAGCTCCCTACTGTAATGTTTTAGCAGTTATTCAAGCTTTCAGCTTATGCATCTGTATATGATGATGCAACCTGCCCCTCAGTGGACGGTCGCATCACCAGGACCTTCTCTTTACACAGGCCCAAGAGTCCAAGCTCTTCCACTCCCTCGGGAGCTCTTTACCCACAGTATACTTTCCTTGGCGATTCCTCGCTCTCGGAAATCGGGAAATCGGCACTCGCGTGTTCGCGAGTTCAACGCTTGTGATGTCGATCCTTCAATTCTTGAGCTCCGATCCCCGATGGTCAACAGTCAATGCTCAAGCGTCGGACTTTCCCTTATCGGGATATCGTGACCTGTGATGTCAGTACTCTATGCTTTCAAAGCCCCAAGTACCGAGGTGTCAATCCCCTGCTACAACGCCACCTGTACTCCACTCACTCCCGGCCCCACGCTGCCACGTCACGTTGGGATTTCGCGGATCGCGGGTCCACGACTCAAAGTTTCCTGCTGCTGGAAACTCCGAATGCCGAAACCCCAATGCTCTATATTTGTGCCACCTGTCCCTCCAGAAAACGACGGCTCCTATCAAATCGGGGGATCGCGCTTCGTGATTTCGACGTGCATGTGATTCTTGCACCCACCAACCCCGATTCGCCGATATGCAACGGCAAATGATTCTTCTTGCGCCTGAGGGTTAACCTCCTCTCTCCTTCTCCCAGATCCAACGATCCACGGGACCTCGCGAGTCTTCATGACAATTCAAGTCGTCGATTCTCTTCCTCTATGAAGAATTCTCCGCTCTACCACCTTCGTCTTGTGCGACCTCCACTGGGGTCGATTCCACAACGAACCAAAGGAACTATCCCTCCTGAGCTTTTGGTCAACTCAGATCCCTTCAGGGATTTTCTTGAACACGCTCCCTGTGCTCGGCCTTCAACCACTTCCAAAAGTGATGAGGTCTTCTGGGTTCTGCGCGCTCACGCTCGCAACAACTTCAACCTTCCCCTTCTCAGACTTGCTACTGAGACTCAAATTCGACCTGCACTCGCCTGCATGGCTTGAATAACTCAACTCAACTCTGAACAAAGTGAGAATGAAGGTTCAACTGTTTAGCCTCCTCAACGCACTCTATGCGGAGGAATTCGACTGCACGCTATGCAGGAATCTCCTGGCCTATACAGAGAAACAATGGAAACTCATTCCTTCACTCTCTCAGGTTTCAAACTTGATATGCAATTACATAAGCAGCACATAGAAGATAAGCATAGAAAGAAGCAAACATGCAAAGGCACAGTATCAACAGCACACAGAGATCAAACACATCCATGAGATTGAATCAGGGCTTTTCCTATTAATCCAATATCTGTACATGGAAGTTTCTTCACAATTCTCTGCTCTGTTCTTCTTTCTCTCAATGCTAATACTGAATGAATGTTACAATGATACAAGGGAGGGTGTCTATACTCCGTTTTCCCTCTCGAAAGCTAAAACTGTCTAATCTACAATTAATTTCTATCTACCAGCATTAAATTAAATAAGTGCCTTCTTATCTATAATACAATACAAGTGCGCCCGCTTTGAATGCCTTCATTTAAATGGCGGCACAACAAATCTCCAAAATGATTCAAAAATGTTAGGTGCTGGCACTGTCCAGCTGTATATCCATTCCTCCACGCACTGGCTCGCTTGGCGAGTTGTAGATGCTCCTGCATCATACTCCTCGGCTCAAAATATTTCATGGGCTCCTGCTCATGAGTTCCTGTACAGTCTGCCCATGTTTCAAAATCGTTGTGTCTGTCTCCCAGCTGGCATCCTCCACTGGGTGATTCTTCCATTTCACCAGGTATTCGAAATACTGTTTTCTCCTGGTCTTCTTACCTGCTCTTTTATCTAGGATGCACTCCATCTGAGGCTTCTGTGCAACTGGTAGTTGTTTCTGCCACTGGACCACTGGTTCCTCAGTTCCAGTGTCTACTTCATCAGCCCTGTAGGGGTATAAATCTGAAATGTTGAATATCGGAGATATCCCAATGCCCTCCGGAAACTCAAGCTCATATGCATTTTCACCAAAAATTTTCAGGACTCTGCATGGCCCAATTTTCTTCATCTTGAGCTTGTTGTATGTTCCCCTTGGGAACCTTTCCTTCCTTAGGTGCGCCAGAACCATGTCCCCAACTTCAAACTAAAGCTGCCTCTTTCTCTGGTCGGCTTTGCGTTGTATTCTTGATTTGATTTGCTCAATCGCTGCTTCACCTCTGCGTGAAGTTCCTGCATCGCCTCTGCGAATTCCTCAACTCTCGCACTGCTATTCTCAGTCGGTTCTGGCTCCCTGAGCTCAAACACTCCTCTCGGTTGTGTCCCATATAAAATCTGAAATGGGCTCTTACCTGTACTCCGATTCACCGAATCGTTGTACGCAAACTCTGCCTGTGGTAAGATCTGATCCCAACTGGTGTGATGCTCCGTCACCAGGCTCCTCAACAGATCTCCTAAGCTTCTGTTGACTACTTTCGTCTGCCCATCTGTCTGCAGATGGTAAGCAGAACTGAATGCTAAGTCAGTCTCGAGCTTCTTCCATAGCGTCCTTCAAAAATGACCTATGAACTTGGTATCCCGATCCGAGACTATGCTTCTCGGCAATCCATGCAATCTTACAATCTCTTTGAAAAACAAATTCGCGATGTGGGTCGCATCGTTGGTCTTATGGCATGGAATGAAATGTGCCATCTTCGAGAACCTATCCACCACGACAAAAATGGAGTCAACTCCCCACTGCATTCTCGGTAATCCCAAAACAAAATCCATACTAATGGCCTCCCATGGCCTTTCAGGTATGGGCAACGGCTGATAGAACCCTGTGTTATGTTTTCTGCCCTTCGTGTGTTGACAAATTCTGCACCTGTCAACAAACCGCTTTACATCTGCATGCATGGCTGGCCAAAAATATGATTCGCTCAGCTTGGCGAATGTCATGTCTGAAATGACTTGCTAAGCCTCCACTGTGCTTCTCCTTCACCAAATTCTCTCTCATAGAGCTATCTGGAATGCATAGTTGATTGCCTTTGAAAAGAAATCCATCCTGGATCAGGTAGTCAATCCACAGACTCCTATCCCTGAGAACTGGGTTCTCGGCTGCTTCGTATGCCTCACCAAAATCTGTGTCACGTGCATACATATCTTTTAAATTTTCAAAACCCAAGGTTTTGACCCTGAACTCCTGCAGCAACAAGCACTTCCTGCTCAAGGCATCAGCTACCTTGTTCGCAGTCCCTGAAATGTGATTTATGACAAAGGTGAAATTCTGCATATACTCTACCCACTTCGCATGCTTTTGATTCAACTTCTCCTGCTGACTCACGAATTGCAGTGCATGATTATCACTGTACAGCACAAATTCTTTGGGTATAAGATAATGCCTCCACTTCTTCAATGCTTGGACAATGGCATAGAATTCTTTGTCATATGTGCAGTACTTCAATTTTGCATCATCCAGATTCTCGCTGTAGTATGCAACAGGTCAGTCATCCTGACTCAAAACCCCTCCAACAACATACCCACTGGCATCACACTTCACCTGGAAGGTTTTCTGAAAATCTGGCAGCACTAACACTGGCTGCTCAGTAATCTTTTGCTTCAACAAATTGAAGCTTCTTTCGACCTCTGCTGTCCACTGGAAAATCTTATGGCGCTTCTTCATAGTGTCCATCATCATGGCACTAACTCCACTGAAATTCCAAATGAATTTCCTGTAGAAGCTTGCCAAACCATGGAAGCTTCGTACCTCAAAAACATTTCTCGCCGATGGCCAATTCCTGATTACTTCAACCTTCTCAGGATCCATCTTCAACTCATTTGCCGAGATTACAAAACCCAGATATATGAGTTCCGTCTGCATGAACACTTCTTCAAATTGATCAGCAGCTTCTCCTGCTGGAGTCTTCTCATCACTATGGCTAAATGCCTCAAGTGTTCTTCCCTGGTTTTACTGAAGATCAATATATCATCCAGGTATACAACCACAAATTTGCCAATGAATTCCTGCAGGACTTCATTCATCAGCCGCATAAATGTGCTTGGCATGTTTGTCAACCCAAACGGCATGACCAGCCATTCGTACAAACCCTCATTTGTCTTGAATGATGTTTTCCACTCATCTCCCTCTCTCATCCGAATCTGATGATATCCTCTCTTGAGGTCTATCTTGGAGAAATAGTTTGCCCCACTTAGGCAATCCATCAAGTCGTCCATTCTCGGTAATGGGAACCTGTACCTGATGGTGATCTTGTTTATGGCCCTGGAGTCTGTACACATCCTCCAGCCTCCATCCTTCTTCGGACTCAGTACCGTTGGAACGGCACATGGACTCAGACTCTCTCTGATCAGTCCCTTATCCTGCAGATCCTGAACCTGCCTTTTGACCTCCTCGTTCTCTTGAGGTGTCAATTTGTACGCTACCTTATTTGGTAGACTTGCTATTGGAATGAGGTCAATATGGTGACTCACACTTCGCATCGGTGGCAATGAACGAGGTAGTTCGTCCACAATGATGTCAGCAAACTCTCCCAGCAGTTGCTGAATCTCCTCTGGCAGGTCGCCCACTCTTGTGCTTGTCAGGAAAATTCTCGGCTTCCTGACAACGAAGAATTGTGGATCTTCATCCTTCTCCAGCTCTGTGAGAAGCTCTTTCCCACTCATGAGAAGTATCGTGCTGCTAACCTCTGGCTTCACTTCCTTATCTTTCATTGACAACAACGTGTGTGTTTTTCCATCCTTCTCCAAGGTGTATGTGTTCATCCTCCCATCATGAACAACATGTCTATCAAACTGCCATGGTCTTCCCAATAATACATGGCAGACATCCATGGGAATGACATCACACAGGATTTCATCCCTATATTCATCCATTTTGAAATTGACCAAGCATTGTTTTGTAACATGTACCTGGTGTCCTTTTTGCAGCCATGTCACTTTGTATGGACTTGGGTGTTTGTGCGTCTTCAGCTCCAATTTCTCCACCATCTCAGTCGAAACGAGATTATTGGTGCTCTCACTGTCCACTATGACCTTGCACTTCCAGCCCTTGGTCTTGCAAGTCGTCTGGAACAATCTGCATCTCTGAGTTGTGTCCACCTCTTTCTCAGGTTTCAAAAGAACCTTGTGCATTCCAAGCGACCTCCCGCTGTCCGCATCCTCGCTTTCAACATCACGCCTCTGCTGCACCTCAGCAATGTGAGCCTCACTTCTGTCCACCTTCCTTTCTGGACAGTCAATGGCTTTATGACCGTCTTTCCCACACGTGAAACATGTGATAACTCCTCCTCTGCCCCTTCCTCTACCTTGGGTACGAGGAAATGTATTTGCATCAGCATATCCTCCTTGCTAATCATCTTGCTGTCTCCTCGGCTCAATATTCTGTTGCCTCTGCTGTGAGGTTCCACCTCTCTCATCTTTCCCCTGAGGATTTTTCCAATCCTCCTTGGGCTTCTGTGTTCGTTCTTGGGAAACAGCTTTGCCTCTGGGATGGCTTCTGCCTCGCCCTCGCTGACCTTGCTTGTGGCTCAGCTTTTCTTCTTCTTTCAGAGCCATCTGATACACATCCTCAACTGTTCAGATGGTCAGCATGCTCAATTCATCCTAAATGTCATACCTGAGACCATTCAGATATCTTGCCACTTTCTCGTCATCACTTTCCTGATGATCAGCGCGAATGTGGAGCCTATAGAATGCCTCGGTGGACTCCTTCACCGTCATCAACTTCTGGCTCAGGTTCTGCATGCACTTGAACAGAGTGATCTGGTAATCCCTCGGAATGAACTTCGCCTTCATCTTGGTGATCATCCGATCCCAGCTCTTTATCTTCTGTTTGCCTTTGGAACGCTTGTCCGCCTGCAGCTTGTCCCACCATAAGGCCGCATGTCCCTTCAGCTTGGTGACAGCATGTCTTACCTTCTTGTCCTCTTCGACATCTTCGTAATCAAAGTAGGTGTCGAGTGCTCGGATCCAATCCAGCAACTCCTCTACGTTTAGACTCCCCTCATAAGTCGGGATGTCCATTTTGGTCTTCGATCTCATCCTCGAAATGGCCCTGATCAACCTCTCTGTCGAGGCATCTTCGGCTGAGACTTCTTCTTCAACATGTCCAGCCTCCTCCTCAACCTCGAAATCGCTGAACTCTGCTGCACCAGTTCCACGCCTCTGTGCAGTTTCCATTTCTTCGAGTCTCACTCGGAGATCTCGCATATGACGTTCCATCTCGGCATTGCCTGCTGGATTTCCTGGCTGCCTACCTCTTCTTCGCGCGTCCCTGTCCTCACGATCAGGTGACGACCTCTCCCTTCTGGGCGGAATTATGTCTCTGCTTTCCTCTGCTACCGTAGCAAAGAGAACACCAACTCTGGCTCTGATACCACTCTGATGCAACCTACCCCTCAGTGGACGGTCGCACCACCAGGACCTTCTCTTTACACAGGCCCAAGATTCCAAGCTCTTCCACTCCTTCGGGAGCTCTTTACCCATAGTATGCTTTCCTTGGTGATTCCCCACTCTCGGAAATCGGGAAATTGGCACTCGCGTGTTCGCGAGTTCAATGCTTGTGATGTCGATCCTTCAATTCCCGAGCTCCGATCCCCGATGGTCAACGGTCAATGCTCGAGCGTTGGACTTTCCCTTATCGGGATATCGCGACCTGCGATGTCAGTACTCTGTGCTTTCAAATCCCCGAGTACCGAGGTGTCGATCCCCCGCTACAACGCCACCTATACTCCACTCACTCCCGGCCCCACGCTGCCACGTCACGTCGGGATTTCATGGATCGCGAGTCCACGACTCAAAGTTTCCTACTGCTGGAAACTCCGAATGCTGAAACCCCGATGCTCTGGATTCATGCCACCTGTCCCTCTAGAAAACGACGGCTCCTATCAAAATGGGGGATCGCGCTTCGTGATTTCGATGTGCATGTGATTCTTGCACCCGCCAACCCCGATTCACCGATATGCAACGGAAAATGATTCTTCCTGCGCCTGAGGGTTAACCTCCTCGCTCCTTCTCCCAGATCCAACGATCCACGGGACCTCGCGAGTCTTCACGACAATTCAAGTCGTCGATTCTCTTTCTCTATGAAAAATTCTCCGCTCTACCACCTTCGTCCTGTGCGACCTCCACTGGGGTCGATTCCACAGCGAACCGAAGGAACTATCCCTCTTGAGCTTTTGGTCAACTTAGATCCCTTCAGGGATTTTCTTGAACACGCTCCCTGTGCTCGGCCTTCAACCACTTCCAAAAGTGATGAGGTCTTCTGGGTTCTGTGCGCTCACGCTCGCAACAGCTTCAACCTTCCCCTTGTCAGACTTGCTACTGAGACTCAAATTCGACCTGCACTCACCTGCACGGCTTGAATAACTCAACTCAACTCTGAACGAAGTGAGAATGAAAGTTCAATTGTTTAGCCTCCTCAACGCACTCTATGCGGAGGAATTCGACTGCACGCTATGCAGGAATCTCCTGGCCTAAACAGAGAAACAATGGAAACTCATTCCTTCACTCTCTCAGGTTTCGAACCTGATATGCAATTACATAAGCAGCATATAGAAGATAAGCATATAAAGAAGCAAACATGCAAAGGCACAATATCAACAGCACACAGAGATCAAACACATCCATGAGATTGAATCAGGGATTTCCTATTAATCCAATATCTGTACATGGAAGTTTCTTCACAATTCTCTGCTCTGTTCTTATTTCTCTCAATGCTAATACTGAATGAATGTTACAATGATACAAGGGAGGGTGTTTATACTCCGTTTTCCCTCTCAAAAGCTAAAACTGTCTAATCTACAGTTAATTTCTATCTACCAGCATTAAATTAAATAAATGCCTTCTTATCTATAATACAATACAAGTGTGCCCGCTTTGAATGCCTTCATTTAAATGGTGGCGCAACAAATCTCCAAAATGATTCAAACATGTTAGGTGCTGGCGCTGTCCAGCTGTATATCCATTCCTCCATGCGCTGGCTCGCTTGGCGAGTTGTAGATGCTCCTGCATCATATGAGATTTCTTGTTTTATGACAGACAGTTCTTCTTACTCCGTCTAATTTTCATCTTATGCTAAGAGGGTTCGTGAACAAATGACTCGCGCGAATTGTTGCAGTTCTGTTATGATAAAGGATTTATTATTACATAATTGTGTCCTCTGGCTTTGCGTTTGAATGCAAGCCAATCTTGTGTTTAAATGCCTTCTTCTACAGTTGGTTAGAAACCTACTGTTTATAACAGACCTCTGCTTTTCTCTTGTACAAGTCTTCCTCCTGTTCACCCTTTACTATAGCTCACTATCTGAAATTTATGCAAGACCTCACTTGCTCATGCATACCTAGCCTAGTTTCAGAGTTGGAACACTATTGTTTTGAGTTTCCCTCCATTCGATCACCCATCTATGAACAATCGTGACTTAAAACGGATGGGCGTCGGGCTCTGCTCCTGCTAGCAATCCGGGAGCGACTTCTGATGCTAACATTTCCGGCGCCATTGTCGGGGACGAAGTTGAATATTTTCCCTAGGAAGAACGACATTGAGCCTCTGATTCTGAAGGTGCATCAGACATCAGAGCCCTTAAAGATTTCTACTTTGCACCTGGCGACTCCACTGTGGCGACTCCATTGTTTCCACATCACTGTTTTGGCTATGACTATTGTTAGCACACCTGAAAGCTGACCCTAAGGATCTTTCTCGAGAAGGCTTCAGTAGCTTCTTTCTTAGCTTGAGAATCTTCCTGGGGTAACGACAATGTTAAGATTTGGCCTTTGATGGTTAGAAAGGACTAGACACACTTGAAGCTGCGCATCTTTCACCTGGTGAATCCATGATTCAAGGATCAATTGGTGGCTCCACGGGTTCGATATGGAGAAAATTCCGGCTCAAAGGTTTGCTTTTTGTGACTTTTCTCAGATAGTTGGTTTTCCTAATGCACTTCCTGATAGAGACCAATGGGAAGATTTCCTCCCTGAATTTCATGCAACAAGTTGGGAGGAACCAGCTGAGCATTTACTGGACTTCCATGAGGCTATTCACCGACACAATATCACGCATGAGGATGTCTAGATTAATCTCTTCAAGTATTCATTGAAGGGAGCTGCTCTTGAATGGTGTCAGTCTCTTCCCGCTGCAAGCATCCGCTCTTTAACCGGTTTTCATACAGCTTTCAATTCATTTTGTAAAGATTATTTTCCATCTAATTGTTTGTATGAAAACTGTCGTGAGGAGTTTTCTTTGCTTCGTGAGGCCTTTGCTGGCCCTGAAGACCAGGTTCATGATGAAGCTTTTACTATGGAGGAAATCATCTGCTGGGTATAGATATAGGGACATCAAAAAATCCATGGATAGAAAGGATAATAGGACCCATGTGCAAAATGATAAAACCTCCAACATAAAGGCCTTCCTCCCTTACATTCGGGGTGTCACAGACAAGATTGCAAAAGTCTTAAAAAAGAAAGAAATTACAACCTCCTTCAAACCCCTAGTTACCATCAG
>JZKD02S1076774.1:333514-354934 GCA_000966675.3 Picea glauca
CGATATCATGTAATGCATTGGCTGGAATTAGCACTCCTCAAACCCTCAATATTGAAGGATACATCAAAAAGAAAAAGGTAATAGTCCTAATTGATTCTGGCAGTACTCATAATTTTATTCACTATAAATTAGCTAAAGCTCTCAATTGCTTTGTATATCTAGCAGTAGAGTTTCAAGTAATGATTGCAAATGGAGGAACTATCAATTGCTCAGGAAAATGCAATAAGATCAATCTCACTATGGGGGAATATGTAATGAATAGTCCAATGATATCTATACCCATGGGTGGTGCTGATGTTGTACTAGGAATCCAATGGTTACAATCATTACAAACAATGGCTTTTAATTTTCAAGAACGTTTCATGAAATTTTCATTGGAAGGAAAAGAAATTGAGTTAAGAGGTATCACAGGGAACCCCTATAAGGTGATAAGTTCTAATGGCATGACAAAATTATTGAAAAAGGGGCATCAAGGAATTATTGCACAACTATGATCACTAGATGTTCAAACATCTAAGCCATCTATTCCTTAGGATCTCCAAAGGATCATTGATAAGCATTCCAAAGTATTTGAAGATATTCCTAAAGGTCTTCCACCCACTCGAAATCATGATCATGAAATTCACCTAATTCTTGGAAGTGTTCCTCCTAACATCAGGTCATACAGATACCCTTACACCTAGAAGAGTGAAATTGAGCACATGGTTGAAGAAATGTTAGAGGCTAGCGTTATTAGACCTAGCCAAAGTTCTTACTCTGCACCAGTGGTAATGGTATTCAAGAAAGATATCTCATGGCGTATGTGTCCAAATTATAGAGAGCTAAACAAGATCACTATTAAAGATAAGTTTCCCATTCTCGTCATTTATGAATTGTTAGATGAACTACATGGAGCAATCTATTTCACAAAATTGGATCTTCGTTCAGGGTATCTTCATATTAGAATGAAGGAAGAAGATATCCCAAAAACAACATTCCGAACTCATGAAGGCCAATATGAATTTTTCGTCATGCCTTTTGGCCTTACAAATGCACCTTCCACATTCCAAGGGTTGATGAATTCCATTTTCAAGCCCTTCCTTCGAAAATTTGTGTTAGTATTTTCTGATGATATACTAATCTATAGCAAGTCTTGGGAGGATCATGTGCAACATGTTGACAAGGTGCTACAGCTACTAAAGTAGCAACAACTATATGCCAAACCATCCAAACGTTTCTTTGGAGTGAAGGAGGTAGAGTATTTGGGTCATATTGTATCTCATGAAGGTGTCAAGGTAGACCCTAACAAGATTAAGGCCATGATGGACTGTCCGATTCCAAAAACATTGAAGAATCTTATAGTATTTTTGGGTTTGATAAGTTACTACCGCAAGTTTTTTTGGCACTATGAAAGAATAGCAGCACCTTTAACGACACTAACTAAGAAGGATGCATTTTCATGGACTCCAAAGGCAACTAAATCTTTTGAACAACTTAAAGAGGTGATGTGCAAAGCTCATGTCTTGACCACTCTAGACTTCACAAAAACCTTTATTGTAGAATGTGATGTCTCGGGAAATGGAATTGGTGTTGTCCTAATGCAAGAAGGAAGGCCCCTGGCTTTTGAAATTCGACCACTCAAGGGAAAGGACTTACACAAACCTATTTATGAGAAGGAAATGATGGCAATACTACATGTATTGGAGAAATGGCATCCTTACCTAATAGGTAGGCAATTCAAGGTCAAAACAGATCATGATAGTCTTAAATACTTCTTGAAACAATGACTATCTTTAGAAGAACAACAAAAATGGGTAACCAAGATATTGGGTTATGATTTTGAAATCATCTATAAAAAGGGGAAGCAAAATGTTGTGGCATATGCACTCTCAAGAAAGGATGAAGATGTTGAAGCCTTTCTCTGTGCTATTTCTATCATCCAACCCGATTGGATAATAGAAGCAAGGGATGAATGGAAGAATGACGAAAAAATGTGGACTCTCATTCAAAGGTTGCAGCAGAATTCCAGTGCATCAGATACATTTACATGGGAAAATGATTCACTATGGTACAAAGATCGCTTATATTTATGTAATAAATCCCAACTCAAACAAAAGGTACTATTGGAATTTCACACCTCTCTAGTAGGAGGGCACTTAGGATTTTTGAAAACCTACCATAGAGTCAAGAAGGATTTTTTTTAGGATGACCTTAAAAATGATGTTCAAAGGTTTGTGGCAGGATGTTTGGTTTACCAACAAAATAAGGTGGAAACAATTAAGACCCCAGGTCTTTTACAACCATTAGCCATCCCAGGTTAGCGTTGGGAGGAAGTTTCCATGGATTTCATCACAGGGTTACCGAAGTCTGAAGGAAAGAGTGTCATCATGGTGATTGTTGATAGACTGACAAGGTACGCACACTTTTGTGCACTCTCTCATCCCTTCAAAGCTAGTACAATTGCCACAACATTCATGGAGACAGTTCAAAAGCTACATGGCAGCCCAATGATTATTGTAAATGACAGAGATCCCATCTTCACTGGACATTTTTGGATAGAATTATTTTCTTGGACAGATATGTGAAGCACAAAATGGAGAAATCCATATCTCATAGTTAAAACATAGACATCCTTGTTGTATATGTAGATCATAGGTAGAGATGAAAATATAGTGGGAGGCCCTCGGGGCCATCCTGCCATTTGCTGAAATGGATCCTCCCTTCTAGAACTTGGAGTGCTTTTTTTGATAGTACATATGCTTCCAAATTCTCTTCCCTGTAGATATGATCAAATCTAATGATGTTGAATAATGTTATAATATCTGAGATCCAGCCCATAAGTGAAGATACTTGTAAGTTACTCTTGAAGTTTAACCAATCTATCACAGTCTTTGAATCCCCCGGGACATGTAGTTGATCTATACCCAACCGTTGTGCTAAATATAAGGTAGCCCACATCCCAAGTAGTTCCTCCCTATTGTTTTTTCCCATCCCATAGTTGAAAGTCCACCTATATTTATTATTTCCGGAGATCTTGATGATACCCCTAGCCCCACTTAGGATACCATTTTCTTGCACAGCACCATCAAACCAACAGTTGGATGCCAAAGTAATGTCAGGTGACTTCTTGATTCTGTTGCAATTTCTTTTTTGTAAACACTACCCACTGGAATTTTCCACCATCCCTCTGATTTTCATGCCAACTCCCTATACTATAGGAGTGTGAGTTTCAAAAATACACTTGTTTCTTTAAATCTGTATATACCAGCAGGACAAGGATGGAAGTGTAATATAGACTTTTTCTAAATTCATCCAATTTTCATAACAATTTGTTAAAGAGATACTTCCCCAAGGAGAAGCAAGACTAAAAACAGTAAATAAAAACTTCCATGGGTGGAGTGTGAAAGGGCAGTTTACAAACAAGTGCAATATGGTCTCCTCATCCCTGCAACAGAGTGGACAAATGCTTAGACCTTCCCATCCTCGTTTTTGCAATGTATTCCAAGTTAGGATTTTGTTCTCCAAAGCCAACCAAAGGAAAAGTTTGATCTTGTAGGCTATATCCCAAGACCACAACTATCTCTGCCACCCTGTTGTCTATTGTGTCTAGAAGGTTTTTTCCACGGCGTTATATACATTTTTTACCCTGAGAAAATTCAACTAGTGTAAAGTAGATTTATTAACATTTACTTTCAATATTGAGGCACAATAGAAAATTTCTAGTAATGTTTTAATCACCAACCACTCTTCAATATAATCCTTTTTCATGCTAAGAAGATCATCGAAAAAAATAAGATGTGGAATTTTTAAGACCTTGGAGACCTTGACCCCAGTCAAGCTTCCCTCTGCTTGTCCTTTCTTCAGTAAAAGACTAATTCTTTCCATAATAAGTATGAACAGCAAGGGCGAGAGTGGACACCCTTGACGTAGTCCACGTTCACTATGAAAAAATTCGGAGGTCTCACCATTTATCATAACAACAAAGGAAGCACAAACAACACAACTCATAATCCAGTTTATACAAAAGATATTGAATCTTATTTGTACAAGAATTAGACGTAGGAAATCCCAACTTACACAGTTGTATGTTTTTTTTAAATCCAACTTTAGAATAAGTGTTTTTTGTTTCTTTTCTTTGATACTATGTAAACATTCTTGTGTCATCCCAATGGCGTCCAAAATCTGCTTTCCCTTCAATAAACCAAGTTGTTCGCTCGACAATTCCCTTGAGAAGATAGGTTTGATTCTATTAGCAATCACCTTTGATATCAACTTATGACATAAGTTACATAGTGCAATGGGTATGAAATCCCCAAAGTTCTGAGGATTATTATCCTTTGGAATCAATGCCAGGAAGGTAGAATTTAGTGATCTTTGTACCTTACCTCTGGTTCTAGAATCTTCAACTAGTTCCAACAATTCATCTCCTACAACTTCAAAGAAATGGGTGAAAAACTCAACCATCGAGTCGTCCATGCATGGAATTTTATCTTTAGCAAACAATTTTAAGATATCCTAGAGTTCTTGTTTCATGACCAGTCGGTTGATGTGCAAGGAGTCTTCCACAGAGACAAAACGAAGGAATAACTTAGCTAAGTTCACTTGTTCCACCGATGAAGCAAGAGGGTCTGCTCCAAACATCTTTTTAAAATATCTAGTGACCTCTTTTTAGGTGCCTCTTGTCCTCTATGGCTCTAACCAAATTCATTGTTTATCTCCCATATGTGTTTCTAGTTCCTTCTAGCACTGGCATATTTGTGAAAAAAAAAATTATTCCGATCCCCACACTTCAACTAGATTTTTCGACTCTTTTGTCTCCAATAATCCTATTCAAGTAAAAGGATTTGATTACACTTTGCCTCCAAGGATTTCAAATGATATTCAGTTGTAGTGTTCATCCCATCCCTCAGCAGACCCTACTAAACCACCCTGAGTTCCTCCTCCAAAGTTTCCATCTTATGTAGCTTAGCACAATGCCTAAGTCTTGCCTGGGTTTTAATATGATCCTTTAGCAATTTTAGTTTCCACACAAATCTGTGTTGTAAATCTGTTCCACTAGGAAACTAGTATCCTTCCAAACTTATTTTACAATAGTTGATAATTCATCCTCTGCCATCCATGTTGGGTTTAACTTAAATGGAAAAGCCATCGTAAACTATTGAAATTCAAAATGGGCTATCATTGGTGCATGGTCAGAGATGTAAGGAAGATCAACCCATGATCGGTACCTTCCCACATCATTTAATAAAATTTTCGCAGCCAGGATACGTTCTAATATTTTTGCAATGCATGCCCCCCCAGTTCTACCATTCCTCCACGTAGGTACCACATCCTGGATCAAAATTTTAAAATAATCTAAAATATTGTCCAGTTGAGTCGTCGCTCCCCAAACCTCGTTAGCACCTGTAGTGAAATTCAAATATCCTACAAGAATCAAATTTTTAGCTGCCAACACCCCATTCACTGCCATTCGATCCAAAAATAATTGTCTCCCACTACAGGGTCCATATACATTAAGTAAATTAATATATTTTTTGTTTTCTAAAAAGATGCCAGTAAGTAAAATTCCCCCGTTGTAGAGTTAAGGTTCTAGAACAAAATTTTTGGGGTCCCACGTCACCAGGAGGCCACCCGAGTTTCCCACAAAGCTAACAACACATGAATACCAGCTAGGGACAAACTTTAACATAAAATGATGTGCCTTCTCCTCTTCTACAAGCGTCTCTTGTAAAACAATAATGTCAGGTTTGAATTTTCTAAGTAATCTACGCATGGAGGCCAATTTTAGGGATCCCCCCACCCCTCTAATGTTTAAAGAGAGTAAGATCATGGTTCATCCCGAGCAAGGTATTTCATGCCTCTAAGCGCCCCAGGGTATGAAACAGTAGTTATGGGTGGATCAGGTGTATCAACAGAGAGAATGGCCTTTTTTCAAGTGCTTCTCGTCTTTATAATAGAAGTCTTGAAACCAGGCCTTTAGACCAAGCATAACTAGTCCCAACCCCCCCCCCCCAAAAAAAAAATATGGTTCCTCAACTTTCCAGTAAATTTAGAATAACCTGAAAGAGTAACAAAATTTTTACCCTGAAAATTTGAAAGAGGAACATAAACATCCACCTCACAAAGTAGTGGGACCAATGAGTCCAGGGTCTCCCTTAAAGTGCAGTCACCTGATTCAGTCTCCTTGTAGCTAGAAAGAATATAAGGATCTTTTTCCCCCTCCTCAACCTCCTTCCAAGCTCCCTCTGTATTCTCATCAACTTCGAAAGTGGGTTTCCCCATACCAAGTAAGGAGCTGGTAGTAGCAATAGTACACATCCTAGTCTCTTCCCGAGCATTGTTTTTCCTATATGGGTCTTTTGGAGCCATGTCCCCCAAATAGATTTGTGGAAAATCCTCTAAGGTAGATGAAGCAACCTTAGTAACTAGCAGAGTTATACTGGGAGGAATAAAGGGCACAACCCCCGGCTGTGTAGACGAGTCCAATGCTAACTTTTCCGAAGATGTTAGTGAATAAAAAAAACTAGGAAATAATACTTTGAGTTTATCTGTGAGTGTGTCAGAACCTGAATTAGTAGGGGATTATGAGGTCTTAGAATGGTGGACTTCCCGTGAAAATGAATCGATGCCAGGTGAGTCACATCTGGGCATCTTCCCGAGTCATGATTTTTCTGACTCCTTCTCCTCCACGATACCCTAACAAGAACTTCTCATATGTCCGATCTTTCAGAAATACATGCAACAAAAGGGAAGACCCAAGTAATCCATCCTTTGAGAAAATAATTGGTCTCTCCACTGTATATCCATAGTCTCCAAAAAACTCGAGTGGATATCAATCTCCACCAATACCCTTCCCAATTTTCTATCAGGTGCACCAAGTAATTGTTCGTCTACGCTGATAAAACGACCAAGTGCATTCCCTATAGCCGTCAGAGCCTTAACACTCCAAAAATTAAGTGGTAAACTAGGTAGGAGAACCCACAAGTGCCTAAACTAAAAATATTTATGTGCAGTATCAAAGGATATCCTCCACCATTTGAGCATCAAGCTCCCCCCGTCATAGGACCACAACCTATCTAGAATATTAGTTGTGTCATCCAACGAATGAAAATTGAAGCTGAACCAACCTCTGGGAAGGTAAAATAACTCTGGCGCATAACCCAAAATGGGTATCCAGTGCATCTTTACCCAGGTAAATATAGGAGTGGTACCCCTCGAGCAGCATGAAAACCTCCCGACCAGAGAATTCGGTGCTAAGGTAACAGCTTCCTCCAAGCCAAGGTCATCCCCCAACACCATTTTCCATCGTGTCCGGTTTGGTGGCCAAGGTTTCTTTCCAGAAAATATCCAGGGAACAGACTTTGGAGCAACTATAATAGCACCACCACAAGCTGGATAAACTAAATAGTCAGGACGTAGGAGTACACTACTAGGCTCTACACACACAGGAGGTGGATGTGAAGAGAAACTCATAACAGACTTTGAAAATGGAGGGAAGCCTTTACGACAATGAGACGTTGTAGTTGGAGGAAGCATCATGTCCAAGGGAAATAACTACTTAGTTGAGTGGTGTAAAGTGTTTAAAAGAGTTGTAGGTGGATTAAATAGGCCTGCCTTCTCCCAAGCCTTCTCTTTAGCTGCAATCATAAGTGTGTTGATGAAAACTTCTGTCATGGAAGCTACAAAAAACTAAGGAATGAATGCCACCTAACTCCCACTGGGACCTCCTCGGGGGGGAAACCCAAGGTAACCTCTAGTTCAATAGAAAAAAGTTAAAGACAAATTAATGTATCATTGTAGTTATAGGAAGATAAGACAGGAGAAATAACACCCATGTCAAATCCAGGAAAAGGTCGGGAGACCAAAGTTGGTTGTAAAAAAAAATAGAGTCTCCAGAGTGAGTGCACACGTGTCATCTCCAAACCTATGGAAACTAAAACAAGTTTAACAATGGTTTTCTACCAAAAAATCCCCTCCAACTCTAGCAAAGTTAATTAATAATGGTTCAAAGGGCCACCAGATCCACCACCAAAAAAATAAATTCCCTAAGCCTCCAAAATGTCAAGTACCATCAAGATCTACCCTCTAAAAAGGACCTTGAAAATCCTTATCCTAGTATAGGTAAAATACCCATTGTCCTAAATAAACGTCCCCAAACCTGCCAGAATCCGACAACCATCTCCATTAAAATCCTCCATACAGTAGCAGGTTTTCAAAATTTTCCCATTCTTTCCTCCTCGTCCTCCCGAATAACACCGGGTAATGTGTTTCCTTCAAGTGTGTGAGTGTACTTATGAGAGACTCCTTGAGGTGTTTATATAATTTTTCATAGTGACTTCCCTCCTTGATTTAGGTATTTCTTGTTGCAACCACTTTACTCTTTAACCAAGACTTGTAACCAACTAGGGGCTTCTTGTCACTCTTTAGGGATTCCAACTTCAGAAGGTCATATCTCCCTAACTGTGAGGAACCATGTGGAATTCCACATATCTCTGAAAATGGCACGACAAGGACTATCCATATATGATTGTCTAACTTGCAATTTTACTGTCCTTCATGTCCATATTCCTCAACCAACTTTGGGTCCCATAACCACACCTCTAGGGATACATGTAGACTATATCAAATGTACCCATATAACTCATCATCAATATCAATCATACAAATTTCAATCAATTTTCCAACATCTCTGAACCTATCTAAGGGTTGAAATCAATCTCTAAGGGTTGACATCAATCTCCAAGATTACTCTCCAAGGGTTAACATCAATGACAACAAATTGTCCAACCCAATTGTCCAACAATATCTGGCCCCTTTGGCATTGATGGAAACAAAAATATTTATGGAAACACTTAGACATGGAAACACTCATGCGCATTCTCCCCCTGTGATAATCTTTCCTCATCAATGTTTATATCTCTCCCCCTTTGATATCAATGGTAAAGGGTATCTCCCCTTGGGGTTTCTCCCCCTAAATTCACGAATCTATTATTTCTCTTCACCTTTGACCAAAGGTTAACTCCCCTTGTCGATATGTCTCCTCCTGATACTGTACCTACTCTAACCAATCATAGGAAATATAATAGTTCCCCCTATGGGTATGTCTCCCTCTGTCTGCATGCTATTGATATTCCTTTTAGAATCTCTCTCTCTTTGATGATTTATAAGATGTAGAAATACATGTGAAATGTTTCCTTTCCTCTCTTCCAGTGCTACTTATTTTCTATTGGTTCTTCCTCATGTAATTCATTGATATATATATAAAAAAAAATAAAAAAATGATTTCTTCAATCACTTGTCATGTTCACTTGACCATGTTGTCAAATGATTTTGTTCTGATGATATAGCTTCTGCTGAAAATTTATCTTTACCTGTTTTGTACTAATTTCATTTCTATGACCAAGTGATTCCAACTTATTCCAATTATAAATATGTCGCTATACATCTCATGAATCCATCTATGTCCACATGTCACAAACTGACCACAACTCTGCTACTCAATTGTCCACAATATTGACCCGTCTGTCACTGTATTGTACTGAAGGATTCACCTGAATTTACTACAATTGATCATCACATGTTCCTGTTTATCAGACTAAATCAAATATGTCCACTAGGGATGATTTTAAGGATGTAAATTTATTTTAAAATGTAGAAACCTTGGCGAATCTTACTAATCCTTCATATGCCAACTATAAAATGTTTGGCGATATTTTTGTAAAAATATTCAAATTTCTAAGGATTTTATATAGTTTGTATAAAATTTTGGCTATTTTTAAGGTAAAATAAATTTATCCTATAAAATTTGGGCGAATCATTTTTAGAATAGAGAATCTGTTTTTGGGAAAAATCTTGGAAAATTAGCCCATGGGCGAAATTTAGCCCCTAAAATCATCTCTGATGTCCACTGATCTGATCTATATTCTCATCAAACTCTGCATGTATGGAACAACATGTGCTGAATATATCCATGTGCAATACAATCATAAGCTTATGCCTGTGTAACTTCCAACTAAAACTTGTGTGGAAACAATACTTCTCAACAAATCAAATTGTTACTCTGTACTTCTGTTATCTGAATGCTCTGAATATGTCTCTGCAACCACTGCTCGAAGGATGGTTCTCTTATCTACTCTGCTATTGTACTGACTCCCCATATTTAGCATACATATTTACTAGGAGTCTCCAAATTGTATGGCTCAGAACAATACCCACTCTGATGCATGGTAATATTTCTCTTTGTCTATGGACTCATCATATTTCTAAACTCTGATTTCTTCCTTTCTTCTTGTGGATTGATGGTTCTATAATTTTTCTCCGTAGTACATATGGATATAATGTTGATGGAGAGACATAGGAGTATGTTTAGTGGAGTGGGATTAGAGAAGAATTTTTTGGTAGAAGCAATTGCTACTATGTGTTACTTTGTTAATAGGTCTTCTACATCAAATCTTTTGTATAAGACACCTATGGAGGTTTGGACGGGAAAGCAAACCTCACTTCATCATCTTTGTGTTTTTTTTTTAGGCATATGGTCATGTGCCTAAGGAGAAGCAATGAAAGTTGGATAAAAAGGTTGTGAAATGTATCTTCATCGAATATGGCGTTGGTGTGAAATGGTACAAGAGTTGGGATCCTATGGCTATAAAATTTTGATGTAGAAGAAATTTATTTTCAAAGAAGTTAAGCCTTCTCCCACAATGGAACAACTAGAAAAGGATGAGAATAAGTCAATGGTTGAACTACCACCTAAGACTGAGAAATATGAACCAAAAAATGAACTAGACTTCCATGATGGACCTGATGAAGAGGAAGGTTTAAATATTTTTAAAGAGAAGGAATAAATGCCACCTCGAACTTTATGGAGATCCACTTGGAAAAGAAGGAAAAATGACATGTATAATTATAATCCATCTCATTTTATATTTATATTTTATTTATTTGCTAACACCAATGATCCTAGAACTATGAAAGAGGAAATGGACATGGAAGATAAGGAGTCCTAGAGATTGACCATGGATGAATAAATGGATAAACTTATAAATAATGATGTTGGAATACTGGGGGGGGTGTATTAGTATGATCACTTTATACAACTTTTAACCACAATATATATTCTTTCACTTTAACAACAATGTTCAGCAGTATATCATCAATGTATCATATATGAAAGCATTCAATATATCTATCTATTTATCTATCTATCTATCTATCTATCTATATATATATATATATATATGTCATAAGCATGTAAACATAAGCAACATCACATCAAAATCACATCAAGAACACAATACACTAGTATTTACGTGGAAACCCAAATGGGAAAAAACCACATAATGCTTTCTTCTCTATATAAAGAATTCATTTATAAGAAGCACCAAATTCCAAATTCTCCAACTACAACTGGAAGGAGGATACAACCCCCTATTTACAGGCTCCAACCTAAAGGAAGCTACAACTCCCTGAATACTCTGGCTCCAACCAGAAGGAGGATACAACCCCCTAGGTTATTTGGCTCCAATTGGAAGGTGGCTACAACCACCTAGTTCTCAAGCTCCAACCTAAAGGAATCTCCAACTCGTTGGTTCTCTGAATCAAACTGGAAGGAGGCTACAACCTCCTTTCCTTGCCCCATATTTCCTCCCTAAAATATAAGTGTACACCAATTTTCACTACCATAATCACTGCCACTATCACTGCCATTGTCACTGCCACTGTCACAATAACCTGTCAACCTGTCATTGTATCCAACTTGTCACTGCATCCAACTTGTTGAACCTGTCACTATCACTGATACTGAACCAGATCCTCTCATATGGATCATACACCAATGAAACCTCTCAACTAGATGTCCAACATCACCAACACATGTCTCTACCAATCATGTACCTAGATCACTAACATACCATCACAAGATATGTGTCTCAACCAACTACCAACCTGTACCATGCACCATGAATCGACCTATGCCATAACCTAAAAAAGTGCATCAACCATTTACCAACACCTATACCAAATCGTGCATCAACCATGCACCTCAACTTGTACCAAACCATGCATCAACCATGCACCTCAACACCATACCATGTGTCAACCATGCACATAAACCATGTACATCAATCGTCAACACCATATCATGTACCAATCATGTACCATACCATGTGCCAACCATGCACATCAATCATCAACACCATACCATGTACCAATCTTGTACCATACCATGTATCAACCATGCACCATAACAAGTGTCTCAACCATATACCATATCATGTATCATACACCATATGTCAATAAACCAAGATATGAACCAACAATGTATCTCACCAAGTAGACCTCAACCAACATGTACCATGCATCCAATGATGTGCCTCGAGTCATAAACCAAATCTCAAAAACACATGCCTCAAGCATGCTCCTCAATATCACCAAGATGCAACCTCATAACACAATATACCAAGCCTCAAGTATGCACCATATAATGTAACCAAACCATACACCAAGATAGCCAATGATGCTTCTAATCAATGTACCATAACATCACCAAGATGTACCATATCACATACTATCATTACCATGCATGTACCATAACACCATAACCATAACCCTTAAGACTTACCTTTGGTCTTGTAGTGGACATGTTATATTGTAAACTAACTTGTAACTCTTCCATGGTCCTCAACGACATGTTACCAACATCTCTTCACAACCTTTCACAAGTCCTTTTACATATATGTGACTTTCTCTTCTACAACTCACGGATATATGTTCTTTCCTCCACTGAAGCCCATGTATAATTGTGTTCTTGTAAGATGAAACTCATGGATACCTAAGAAAATAGGGTTACTTAATCTTGTTATAACTCCTAGACTTTCATCTTCTACCTTCCTTTGTAACCTCAAAAAAATGTCGTCACAAACTTGCCAAAATATCACTATACTAGACCATAACATTCACAAGATAGATATTCAATTGTAAGTGTGTGAATGTACTTATGAGAGACTCCTTGAGGTGTTTATATACTTTTTCATAGTAACTTCTCTCCTTACTTTAGGTATTTCTTGTTGCAACCACTTTACCCTTTGACCAAGGCTTGTAACCAACTAGGGGATTCTTGATCACTCCTCAGGGTTTCCAACTTCATAAGGACATATCTCCCTAACTGTAAGGAACCACGTGGCATTCCACATATCACCAGAAACTTCATAAAAAGTACTATCCATCTATGAGTTTCTAACCTGCAATTTCACTTTCCTTCATTTCTATATTCCCCAACCAACTTTGGGTCCCATAACCACACCTTCGGGGCTACATGTAGACTACATCAAATGTACCCAACTAACTCAGCATCAGTCTCGATCATACAAATTTCAATCAAATTTCCAGCATCTCTGGACTTCTCCACGGGTTTACATCAATCTCTAAGGGTTTGCATCAATCTCCAAGATTACTCTCCAAGGGTTTACATCAATGACAACCAACTGTCCAAACCAACTATCCAATAATCTCTCCCTTTGGCATTAATGGAGACACCAACATTGATGGAAACACTTAGACATGGAAACACTCATGCTCATGCTCCCCATGTGATCATAGCTCCTCATAAATGTTTCTATCTCTCCCCCTTTTACATCAATGGAAAAGGGCATCTCCCCCTCTCTTCATGCCTTTGCTCTTTCTCTTCAATTTTGACCAAAGGTTAACTCCCCCTATTGATATGACTCCTCCTGATACTATACCTTCTCTAACCAATCATAGGAAAAATAATAGCTCCCCCTGTGGGTATGTCTCCCCCTGTCTACATGTTATTGATATTCCTTTCTAGATCTCTCTCTCTCACTGATGATCTGTAAGATGTAGAAATAATTGTGAAATGTTTCCTTTCCTCTATTCCAGTGCTACTTATTTTATATTGGTGCTTCCTTGTGTAATTCACTGATATATATAAAAAACATTCAAAAATTGATTTCTTCAATCACTTGTCATGTTCACATGACCATGTTGTCAAATAATTTCGTTCTAATGATATAGCTTTTGCTGACAATTTCTCTTTCCTTGTCTTGTATTGCTTTCCTTTTTGTCACCAACTAATTCCAACTGATTCCAATTGTAAATATGTTTTTATGCATCTCACAAATCCATCTCTGTCCACATGTCACAAATTGTCCGCAACTCTTTTAATCAACTATCCACAATGCTAACCCTTTTGTCAATGTACTATTTTGAAGGCTTCACCTGAATATACTACAACTGATCATCACATGTTCCTATTTATAAGACTGAATAAAATATGTCCACTGATCTGATCTATATGCTCATCAAACTCTCCATGTTTGCAACAACATGTATTGAATATATCCATGTGCAATACAATCATAAACTTATGCCTGTATAACTACCAACTGACACCTGTGTGGGAACACTACTTCTCAATCGATCAAACTGTTACTCTGTACTTTTGTTATCTAACTCCTATGAATATGTCTCTGCAACCATTGCTTGAAGGATGATTCTCTGATTTGTCTCTTCTACTGTACTAAGTTCCCCTGTTTAACATACATATTTATTGGGAGTCTCCAAGTCAGATGGCTCACAAAAATACCTACTCTAATGTGGAGTAATCTTCCTCTTCATCTGTGGACGTGTTATAAGAAAAATATATTCGTTGGGACGGATCCAACCAATTTGGATGTGAAGCTGGTTACAACCTCTTTAATAGCTCGACACGAGGTAGAGACTACCCACACCTCATATGGTCCTTCGCCTGAGGTGGTAATGAAAGGGAAAAAGGAGAGGTGAAATACTTACGAGAAGTCTTTCTTAGGACCACACACCCTGGGTGTTGTCCTCCCTCAGCTTCCTAGATGGCCAAAATGGCCTAGGGGGTGAAAATTATGAACAATGGGATGAAACTAAGATTTCTGATTTTTAGGACAAAAAACTAAACAAAGCGAACAACGAGTTGTTCACTCCCTTAAAGCCTTGGAAAATGGTCTGGAATGGGTTCCCAGGATAAATCGAGGTCCTGGACAATAGACCAATGGCTCAAGTGAAAGAGTGAAAAAACAAGGGTGAAACGTGAGTTAAAAAGATACAGCCAAGTCCTTTCAAATGGTTTTAAATTGCAAGCAACAAGTTGTTCAAAGATTTTAAGCCAGGGAAACAAGCCCATTATGGCTTCGTACCCCCCGGGGTGACTTGGGAAGTGATCCTGGAAGATTGTCAAATAAAAAATGGGGTTGTAAATGAAAATGGACAGCCTTTTTTTATGAGTTATTACAACTATGTTTGGGATAATATTTACAACTGCAATTTTGGTTTGTGGATGAAGGGTGGACTGACAAAAGTTTTGACTTTAAATGTACTTAATTGGTGAATTTTTAGTTATTAACACATGCCTTGGCTACCACACTGTTTCATAGGTTATCACGATCAAGAAAACACATCCCATAACTGTGCCAAAAAATATAAGAAGAGTATTCTTAGAAGACCGCGGTGGTTAGGTTGAAGAGTGCCCCATGCAGTTCAAATAAGAAAGGATTAGCCACTTCTCAGCACTAGAAATTTCAGGCTCTTAAATCTACTTGGATGGAAGAAGGATACCTATGAAAAGGAAGAGGCCCAGGACCCCCCTAAATGGATTTTTAGTTGAGATTACTCAGGAAAAGTAGTATTCCAACCAAGCTAAGTTATTCAACTCCTTGACCATGTGGTACTAAGGAAACACCACCCGATTTATACTAACTAGAAAACTTCTGAGGGGCTCCTGATGAAGACTCCCTGGCTTTGACACTTATCATTCTATGAAATTGAAATTGCTTGAAATAAAGAAGCAGACCATCCACGTGGCGAGGTCATGACTTGCTTTCACAAGCATGCCTCCTGGCCAACGAATTGAAATCTATCTAAAACTTTATATAAAAAAACAACAAAATAAGTATGTGACATATATGTCATGGCTAAATAATATGTGTATGTATATAACTAAATAGTATAGGTTTTGTTTTGAGTGTATGGGGTGGACCCCTACTTTGTTTTCAAGTGTTTTTGCGGTTTTTTGAGTGTTTTTAGCTTACTGATTTTTGCATGGCCCCTTTAGGGGCAGCCAGCTGTAGATTAGTGTATGAAAAAATGTACAATGAAAAGATGACAAAATCAACTAATTTACAAGTAAACAGTTATACCATTCAACCCAAAGAAATGGGTTGAGGTTCTTTATGAGTGGCAAGGCCGCCATGTGCATGAAATCCCCAATTGATTCTTTATATGGGGTTTGGAAGTTTACTTATCTGAATTTGAAGTAGTGATGGTTATTTATGAAAGTACAAATCAGATTTTTATAAACATAAATTTACAAGTAAACTACTCAAACTATGTACCAAGAAAAGCATATCAACATGGGTATATGTGCCAAAATTTTTAGAAAGCATGCTAGTGAATATAAGGTGAATATGAGAGTGATTGGGTGGGTTTAACGATTAAATTTGATGTTTTTCTTCACTGTCCTGTTGGCCCCTTTTCCTCAAACAGGTCTTTAGATGGTCCCCACCTGCCTAGGAGAAGCAAAATAGCTGACCAGATTGTATCCTTGCAAGAAAAAAACAAAATTTTAGTGTTTATATATGAAAAAACTGAAATAAATGAAACAAAAATTTATACATAAAAGATAGATGACAACCAACTAAGATGGTTTTTCCATGGGGGGGAATTGACCAAAATGGTTAATTTTCCTGTTTGGGACAACAAGGCTAATAGGAGGAAAAAATAATAGAAATGTACATGAACTAAATAAGGAAGAAAATAATTATGAATAGACAACTAAGAAGATTATTTAAGGGTTGTCATAAGGGGCCAGAGGACTCCCATCCACTAGCTAAGGCTAAAAACAACCAAATACTTCAGAAAATATGCACTAAAACACATCAAACAAGTTGAACAAAGTTGTTAGAAAATAAAATCAAGTAAGTTAAACCGAAGGAAGAAACAACAAACACCTAGCTTACCAATCCCTCCTAGAGACAGATAACATAACAAGTATTTACTTCTACCCCTCAACCCTTAACCAACAAGTGTCATTTCCAACAACTAAAATTTAACAAGTATCACACACACAAAGAGTCTTGAAAATTTTCAGCAGAGATTTGTTACTATATTCATCCTCCATTTTTACAATTTCAACCCTCTTATTTATAAAGGAAAGGTTAAGGATTAGGGTTAGGTCACAAGACACTTGTCACTTTTGGAAAAGTGACAAGTGGACCAACCCTAAAGTGCTTTTGTCTTTTTATCAAAAAGTAAACTTATCCTAAAAATGGAATCTTATCCAAAAGGGATCAAATCAAATTTGATTTGACCTCTTAATTACAATGTATACATGCCAAAAAGAAAATTATGCAAGACCAAACTATTACAAAAAGACACTTTTCATAAAATGACAAAATTAATATTCCACTTCATCATTTGAATTGAAATTTCTACCATCCCAAAGACTCTTTGATTTCTACCATGTTTTGCATCTGTAGATGAGGTGATTTAGGACAGTTCTCGACCATCCATGGCTATTGGATTCACCGGGATGAAGCCCCAAGGTGTGGGGAAATTGCAGAGTTTCTTAGGAGGGAAAGGGGAATTTGGGATTTGGTCATTGTATGTAAGGAAATTCTTGTTGTTAATGCACTTTTCATACCTAATTATACTCCCCCTTTTTTGCCTATAACTTTCCCTGTGAGCTTACCGAAGCATGGCTTCAATTTGGGCTGGTTTCGGTGAGGGGACCCCCTGCGTTTGAACCTTGAGAGGATTTTACTCTATACAAAATAGCCAAAAAAATGTTTTTTATTGTACCCATGTTGTATCTCTATTATATACCTTTTCTCTTGCTTTCGTTTGGCACAAATCCGACTCTGGATGAGCAAGATATGGCCGCAAAAAGATACGCGGGAAGGAGTCGGTCGGAAGACTGATCAGGGAAAATATTGAAATTGGGGAAACATTATGAGCTTGACACCATAATTGATAGGCTTTTATAGGCCTTCATACCTGTAGCTGAAATGGGTTTTCCTCATCAGGCCCAATTTGGCCTCGGAGGCCCCCAATTATGCCCCCTTTTAGCGTGTGCCTTTTGGGCCAATAATGAGTCCATGTCGCTCTAGGACATGCCACTGAATATTTTGGGCTGAATTTGCAGAGGAGATTACCAGGGATGCATTCTTTACTTCTCCTCGGTCATTTTGACTATTCACAGGAAAAAATATGCCTCTGTATGGCGAATTTATGCAATTAAAAGGGCCAATGACCCTGGGGGGGGCATTTCAATTTTTAATATATAGTTTAGATATATAAATAAAATTTATTTAAAAAAAATTAGTTTTATTATAAATTTAAACAAAATTTTATTTTTGATGTATATACAATATATATTAATATATATTTTATATATATAATAAAATAAAACAAAATCTAAAAAATAATAAAATCTAAAAATTTAAAACTAAATTAAATTACATATACAAGATTTATATAATAAAATTAAAATTTAATTTTAACCAAATAAACACCACACAAAAAGGGAAGGTTTGTGCAGTGGTGGGAGGAGTGAAGGTGGTGGGTTTTGGGGTAAGGTGAGTGAAGAGGAGGGGAATTGGAGATAGGGAAGGTGTTGGGAGGGAGTGGTGGTCTCGCTACGTGCAGGTGGAGGTGGAAGTGGGGAACGGAGGAGGGAGGGGATGGTGGATATGTACATAGGTATGAAGGATATGGGAGAAGGGGAGACCACGGGGTGGTGGTGGATGGGTGTTGTGCGCAAGTGGAGGGTGATGGAAGGAGGGCGCAAGCTGTGAGGTGGGGGGTGGAGGTGCTACTCGCGAGAGGAGGAAATAGGGGGGAGTGGGACTTTATCCTCAGGGAGAGGAGGTGGGGAAGGGGATGGAATACATGTGGGAAGAGGGAGTATTTGTAGGTGCATGTTGGGAGGAGGAGGTGGTCATGGCACCCTGGTGGTGGATGGGTGGCTGACCACCCAAATTTTTTTTTTTTTTTTTTTCAAATTTTGGGTTTTTAACTATAGGAAAAGGGGACGGAAGGTCTTGGATTAAAACCCCCTCCCCTCCTCTTAGATTTCTTCAACAGTTTCTAGGTTTTTTCAGCAGAGGAAAAGGGAGGGGGTTGGGGTTCAAATCCCGGGCCTTACAAATGGCCATGCATAGGCTTGCATACTCAACCAAACTCATAAATTTAATTCTCTAAAGGGGCATTGGAATCTTGGGCCTAGTGCCCAAGAGGGGATTGAATCCCCTCCCCTTTGAATTTGTGCACATGAAAATAAACCAAATTCACACCAGCCAGCTAAAAAGAACCAACAACCAATTTCACATATGAACTAGGAAAAAAAATTATGAAGGCAGAAACAACATTTTTACATGTAAAAAATCCACCATAACCAACAAGTATTTTTTTTTTTTGAATTGGAACTAATGGGGGAATACCTGGATGAGGGTTGGTGCATGGTTATGGATGGATTCCCAATGAATACCTAGAACTACTATCAGGAAGCCTTCCTCTTCCATTGAATACCTGTTGCATTTTGGCCAAAATGACAAAATGACTTGAGAGAGGGGAGAGGGAGGGTTTTGTATTTTTTATTTTTTTTTTAAATCTAATTTCCCCAATATTGCATGAGGGAGGTTGCATTTCTTCCCGTTGGTTTTTTGAAATTTCTGATTTTTTGTAATTTTTCCCACTATTTTCTTACTATTCCTCGAAAATTGCACCAAATCAAAGTTTGACACTGACTTTGACTTTGACCTTGTTGTTGTTAACTTAGCCCCAAAAAGGTTTCCAGATGAGACAGAGTCAGAATTGGATGCAGAGCATGTCGTTGGAAAGGTATCGATGATCCTGTCAAGAATATATGATCACCAATCCGAAATAATGCCACATCACCCCTAAATTTTGGCCAGGAACAATTGTTGCTTAAAACCCCTGACTTGTTAGTGGGCCCACATGACACCCAATCTTGCAAAAGGCACCATATCACCATACGATATCCAATAGAGGAAAATGAAGTAGTGTCAAAAATTTATCGACGAATACTTCAATGAGGTGGCCATATATTTTTGTTTTAGGGTCATTAATGGTTGTTTTATCTGTCATGAAACCCCACTACTCAAATTGATTGCCCCCCTTTGCCCGAAATAGTTGACAAACTGTGACAGCTCTAACCATGCCATCCAAGGTCGGAATGAGGCAAATGAGGAGCCGTTGGAAAGGTATTTGAGTCGATTACAGAGTGGGATCTTTGAATCTCTGATTTAAAACTCTTCATCAACAATTTTTAAACCCCAAATCACTGCAACCAATCTGGTGTCCAAAAGTGGTCATGAACTTGCAAAGGATCGTTCTTACCAACCGGGGGTCAAAACCAAGCATGAGATATACCGTTGGAAAGGTATAGCACATTCCTACACCATATATGGGTTTTATTTTCCTTTTAAAACATAAATATGAACATAAGCATACCAGGAAGTCACAACTATTGGTTTTGGCCATTCGGGTGATGCTAACTTTGCGTCCTCCGTAGGTGGGTCATACGGACTTGGAATTGGGCACATGATAGCCCATTAGAAATATTTTCATGATCCATAAAAGATGGAAGAATTTTATTTCCCACAAAATGACCATAATTCATTTTATTCTTTGTGAAAGGACCCATTCCCCACGAGACTTGCCTAGCGATAGGTGAAAGGGGCCAACAATAAAATTTTGAAAAAATACGTGCTTGGCTCATCAAATATGAACTGAACAATATTTACATGAGGCATTATGATGTGTTAGGGTTTCAAAACTAAAATATTACCATGGGAAGGCCTCCTTTGGGGGGGAAATAACATGGTCCCATGACAAGCCGAGCAAGGTCAAGAAGAGCCCCTTTGGGTACCCCTTTAAGATGTTGATGGAAATTGTGATGAACATGGTTGTTATATGCTGCCAATAAGGTGATAGTAGGGTAGGAAAAATCATGAATTGGGTATCCATTTGATCTTACTATTCCTCAATTGATCCTAGAATCACTAACCCAACTGATTGCAACAACCCTGAACTGACATGGACTCTCGCCAACTGACTTGACCTTGTTCCCTGATAATCTCTAGTGTTTGATAAGTATTTACATACTTATATCACAACCCTCTAAAGGTATCCAAATTAATATTTCAAGGTTAGAGGCCACAGTAACTATGACCCCCACCACTGTCTTTGACTGGAACCATAGCACAAAGGGCTTCTTGTGGAGGAATGAAGGTGTAAAACACCATGTTGAGCCCAAAGCAGATTTTTGGGTCAACATTCTTGGCACCGGAGGGGAAATTCCTTCCAAAGAATGTATAACAATGGGATCACCTGCGTGACAAGTGAGAATACTCAGTGGATATTTATACTTTGAAA
>JZKD02S1076774.1:354993-371222 GCA_000966675.3 Picea glauca
CCATTTTTCACATTAGGGATAACCGAAGAATGAAAGTAGTGCAGTAAATATATACATCAAAATTTATACTAAGATTCACATAAGATAGAAGAATAGGAATAATGACCCGGTTTTTGTTGAGCAATGTGGCCCAAGTGACATGGGTCCCTCACCTAGATTATGGTTTAACTATGAGAATTGAGGCTTAAGGTGAACCTTGTCTCAACACAAAGTCTCATGCATACCTTCGATTCTCGACATACAAACAAGAAAATGGGGATCTTTTGAAATTAGTGACTCACTGAAGAAAAACTAGCAAGAAAACCAATCAAACAAGGGAGTAAAGAAATATAAAAAAAAATTGGCAGTAGGTGTCGAAATATCTAGTGCTCACAAGTGATGGAACTTTGTAGGAAAAAATGATCGTTTCTTGGAAAAAAAAATAGATTGTAAGTGGTCAGGTAAAGTGAAGTTGAAATCACATATCTATGTAAGCCATCATGCCATCATGATTTTTAGCTTCACCAGAGAATGATATTCTATCTCCTAAGACTTTCCCCACTGACTTTGATTAAATAACAATCAGGTTTACTCCTATTTATGATGACATTAATTCAGATTTTCGCGTAGGCCAAGCATGATAAAATGGTTTCTAAGGGTGCATTCTTTTCAAACAACCATATAATAACAAGGAAAATATCCTTCCCATGAACACCAGATAGACAAAAAGAAGACAACCTATGGCATTAAAATGAGAAAGACCAAAACAAAAGGAAAAACATGAAAGAGGGGATTAGACTCCAAATCAAAATTAAAGAAGAAAAAGGTCCAAAATTGAAACCAAGCAGATATATACAAGCATAAAACAGGCAAGATAAAATACATACAAGAAGAGAAATCAACAATCAATGAATACATACAAACAAAAAATGAACAAGTGGTGACTTATGTACAATATGATGAGGTCTCTCAAGACTAAAAGAACTTTAGGTGATGACCATTCACAGGGAATTGGAGTGGTTCACCATTCAAGGTTTTTAATATGAAATCATTTGTCCCTAAAACCTCGTAGATTGTGTAAGGACCCAACCATAAAGAATCAAAATTGCAATGTTTGGATGGGGCCTCATGTGCTTTGTACCAGAGTAGGATGTATCATCTCCTACTTTTTAATTTACCATTGTGGCGTGTTTATCAAAGGAACATTTGAAGGAATGTTTAACAATGTCTTGCTTCTTTTGGAGGTGTTGGAATGCATCTTTTCTTACCTCTTCTAGTTTGATGAGTGTGTCTAAACGATGTTGTAAAGGTTGGAAATCATATTCTACCTCAACAATATCCAACCTCAAGGATGGAATCTGTAAGTGAACATACAAGACAACAGGGGCTTCATACACCAGAGTGTAAGGACTTTGACCCGTTGTTGTCTTAGGGGTTATACAATCAGCCCATAAAGCAAAGTTTAACTTTGTGTTCCAATCACTCTTGTTATATTTTATCATTCTCTTAAGGATATGAATCAGATTTTTATTTGTGGAATCAACCAATCCATTACCTTCAGGGTAGTAGGTGGAAGATCAAAAAATTTGGATTCCATATGTGACACCAAGGTGAAGCATGACATCAGACATGAAAGTTGATCCATTATTAGTTAGTATCTCAACAGGGGTCCCAAAATGGGATAAAATGTTATGCTCAAAGAATTCTACCACCTATCGACTCGTAGCATTCCTAAGAGCAATTGCTTCAGCCCACTTTGTAAAGTAGTATGTAGTTCTTAAGATGAATATGTGACCAATGCTAGAAGGTGGTGAAACTGGCCCAATAAAGTCCATGCCCCATATTTTGAAAGGGACTTGGAATTCAATAGGCCTAAGAGGTAAGGAAGCTAACTTTTGCTTCCCAGTGAAGGGTTGGCAAGCTTCGCAATTTTGAACCAATAAATGGGCATCTTGTTGGAGTGAAGGAGAAAAGTAACCTGCATGTAAAACTTTTGTTGTAGTGGTTTTGGCTGAAAAGTGACCTCCAAAAACCTCGGAATGGCATTGTTCAAGTGCAATTTGGGCTTGATCAGGAGTCAAGCATCGTGACAAAACCCCATCAAGGTTTCTTCGGTAAAGGATTTGGTCTTGTAAAACATATCAGACAACTTGTAAATGAAGTGTTCATTTGGATTAAGTATCCATGTCCGGTGGGAAAACACCATTGATCAGAAAATACACGATAGGTCCATACCATGGTTGTGAGGCTAACTCAGTTTCGTTAACCAGTTCTTCGAAAGAAATCAAGTCATCTACTTGATGTGGTTCCTTTATGACCGATGGGTGGGATTGGGTTAGAAATTCAGCCAATCCTGTCCTCCTTATGGTTTTTGTTGGCTTAATGTCCAAGTCATACTCTTGCATACGCATGATCCATTTGGACCACTTACTATGCAATTCGGTTTGATTCAAGGCAATGAATAAGAGATATGTAGGAACAAAAACCTAAAATTTGTGGCCTTGGATGTAATGTTGTAATTTCTCCAAGGATTTATTCAAAGAATAACCATGTTTCTCTAGTGTATAATTGTTCATTTGGTGTGTCTTCAAATTTTGGCTCACGAAGGTGATTGGCCTAATATTTTCCTCATGATCCTTTTCCAATAAGATTGTAGAAATTGTCTCCTCTGATGAATTAGTGTACATGACAAAGTCCTTAGGTGGATTAGGATTGATTAACATAGGGGCATAAGAAATGGCTTGCTTAATGGATTCAAAATCCTGATGGGTAGGGGGGTCCCATTTGAACTGAATGTCCTTCTTCATAAGTTGATTTAGAGGTTTGACTACTTCAGCAAAATCAGGAATGAAGTGTCTTAGGAATTTTATCTTTCCAAAGAAAGATTGAATTTATTTTTTATTAGTAGGTAAGGGAAGCTTTTTGATTTCTACCACTCTCTCGGGATCAATTTTGACACTTTCTCAAGAGACGATGTGACCCAAAAGTTTTCCCTCCATAACACTGAAAATGGTCTTTTTAGTATTTAACGATATGCAAAACTTGCGACATCTAAGAAGAACCTGCCTGAGGTGATCAAAATGACTGCTTCATTCTTTGGAAAAGACTATGAGGTTGTCAAAGTAGAAAACAATCATCTTACCTAATAAACCTTTGAAAAAAATGGCCATGGCACGTTGAAAGGTGTTCCCATCATTAATCAAACCAAAAGGCATATTGTTATATGCATATGTGCCCCAGTGGGTAGTGAAGGTGCTTTTGTGACTATCAGAAGGCTTGAGGGCTATCTGATTGTAACCTGAGAAACCATCTAAAAGGGACATTATTTGATCCCCAGAGACTTTTTGAAGGATCTCTTCCATTGGCGAGATGGGGTAGTTGTATTTTAGGGACATCCTATTCAAATGTCAAAAGTCGACACACAAATGAATATCACCAGTTTTCTTCCTAACGGGAACCAAGTTAGATACCCATTATGAGTAACGGACATGGTATATTCCCATGGGTGCTTCCATCTTGTCTAATTCATATTTAATTGTTCATTCCAAAGCAAGGTTGTTCTTTCTTTGTTTCTTTCTGTAAGGTTTCGAATCATGGATTATGGGTATGGCATGGACTATCTCCTGCATATCAAAAACCTTGAGATCCTCGTATGACCAAGAAAAAAAATCCCTGAACTCTGTCAAGAGTTACGTGAATTGAGCGATCTCAGAAGGAGAACATTGTGACCCTATATAAACCAGTTTTGGATCTTTCTTAGTTCCCAGGATTATAGGGATGGCTTCTTGTACCTTCCTAACAGATTCACTATCAATACTAGGTGTATAGGTAGTGGAATCATTGGAATCAAACATGGATTCCTGTATGGAAAAACCAGGGGGTATTTTATTTGTCTTGAATTGGATTATTTCCCCAGTTTCCTCTTCCAACTCATGCATCATATGTAAATATTTGATTTCCTCTTTGTTTTGAATGAACCTACATATTTTTTCTTCAGTATCAAAAACTTTATAAGAGTTAACGTTATCAGGTAACACAGGTCTATGTAAAATTTGGACTTTTATATCTTCAATAGACCTTACGAAATCTGAAGTAAAGCATGAACCAGCCAAGGACAAAGTATCGGCTATGTGGTTTGTAACCCTAGGTACGGCTTGAATGTTGAAAGATAAAAACTTCTCAATAAGTTCATTAGCCCTTCAGTGGTATTGATTGAGGTGAGGGTTATGAACTTCATATTTATCTCTGATTTGATTCACAACCAACTCATAAACCCCGTTCACCAAAAAATAGTGAATTTCTAAGTCTAAGTCCTTTTGGAGGCCTTGAACTAACACTTCATATTCAGCCATATTATTAGTGTTAGGGAATTCTAATCGAAAAGAGAAAGGGATTGCCTTTCTCTTGGGATCACATAAAATGACCCCAGCCCCAGATCCGTGCTTGGATTTAGCACCGTCAAAATCCATGCTCGACACCATTTATTCCAACTCATAAGGAGGGACATGTGCATCTTCCTCAGATAACACAGTATACGTACCCATCCCCGTGTCTTGAAAAGACACATGTTTTGTATTGTAGGAAGAAGGTACAACCTGCTCTCGGTATTTTGGTTCCCTCCTAATGACAACTTCAACACCTTTATGAGGAAAGGTGAAGTGGGTTCCTTCCATGAAGTAACAACCCTTTTTTACTTTGGTTTACCACTCCCTCCCTAAAAGCATGTTGTATGCTTCAGGTATGTCTACTACGATCACGTTTATGAGCATGCTCACATCCGGAGCTTGGTTGAAAGTAATGGATAAGTCCTTGATGTAACCAACGGTTTTTACAGTCCTTGAATCCAAAGCTAACAGATATTTACATGGGATCGTGCATTCAACACCTAGTCTCCTCATGACTCGAAGGGGAATGACATTGTGCCTTTCTCCTGTGTCAGAAACACAATTATGGAGCACAAAATCATAAATCATAACTCATATATAAAAAGGAGGAACCTGAGGGTCTAGATCAATAACATCATATGCTTCTTTAGGTTCAGAATAGGACTCTTTGGAAAGAGGAACTCTTTGTTCTATTCATGGAGTAGGAGGTGCTTGTAGAACACGTGAAAGTTTTTCAAAATAAGAAGGTATTCTAAGAACATATAATAATGTCATGTGGGCAGGCACTTTCGCTATATCTTTAATGATGTTGTAAGGTATCAGTATTGGGAAGTAGGGTGGTGGATTATTAGGAAAAATTACCTTGTTTGGAGTCCATGGAACCCTGTTCCTTGGAGGAGAAGGTAATCTACCATTCGTGGGAAGTTTTTCTTTTTCATTATTCTTAGGATCAATTTTGGTCCCTTCCACCCCTTGCGAAGTGGTTTTAGGGACCTGACTCCTAATTTCTACAACAAATCTTCTGAAGGAAAGAGTATCGTCATCGCAGGAAACACAATCTTCCATGTTAACTTGGTCATTTTTGGAAGTGGAGGAAAGCTTTTTTTTCATTGGAGGTAAAGGATATTTGTCGGTTTTAGACAATTCTAGGTGAAGTGCATATGAGTAACAATACTCAAGATTATGGAAGTCTTGGAAAAAGTGGCACCAATCCACTTAAAAAACATGTTTCCTAGGGGGAGGTGTAGGAGGAAAAGGAGGACTTGGCCTCACAGGAGCAGTAAACTGCAAGTCATTCACCTTTCGATTAAGGAAAAGTATTTGGTTGTTCATGTTCAGTAACAAATTGAGCATTTCATAACTTTTCCTTTATTCAATTCTCGAAGTTTGGGTAGGTGGGGGTTCATACCGAGGACCCTCATTTATATGAGGTACCTCATTCCTGGGTCTCCAATTAAAATGGGGTTGCACTAAAGGTGAGGGAATCATGCCAGATTCCTCCATGTTTCTCTCAATTTCCAGGGAGCTATCCTTGGCCACATCTAAATTTTGTATTGATTTATCTTTCAATATACTTTACATTTGGATTCATAGAGGTCATGTAGGAATGGAACAAATTGTTCCCAGATGGTTGGGAAGCAGTTGGGATCTTGTTCAAGTTTGAGGTAAAGTGTTGATTAAAGTTTCTAATTTTCGCCCCCTCATGGATGGAGATGGTTGTGAAATCCATGAGTAGATAAGCCACATCATTCGCCCCTTGGAAATGATTCTTGAATTCTTGGACCATAGTGTCCCAATCTGGGATACTATCATTGGGAAGCAAGAGATACCATCTTGTTGCTTCACCCTCAAAGGTTCTTACAAAAAGTCTAATGATGACATCAAGAATAGTTATGTTCATGAGGGATAATGCATCATAGAAGTTTTTTATATGTTCCTCGACATTTAATGTACCAGTGACACTAAACTTAGGAATATTGTTTGGGGAATCTGCAGGTATGTCATGAAGATGTCGAGGCAACCTCAAAGGAATCTCAAGTTTCCAAGGAATTTCGATCAGTACAGCTATGGGAGGAACAAAATCAATTGTTGGAACGACGAGAGGAACAACCTATGAGTTCGTAACTGTTGTTGGATTGAATAAAGCTTTCTTCAGTAGGGGGATTGGAAGAGCAGAAGAGAAATAGGGTGACTGAACTCGCACGGCAGGTGTAACGAGTTTCTCTAGTTTTCCATGTGTATGTGTCTCACTACTTGTTTTCTTTCATGAACTTTTACTTCCTATCTTCTTAGGGGACACTATTTCTCTAGTCTTAGGATGTTTCTGCCCTACCAGCTTGAAAGGGGGTCATGTAATTACTTTAAGCACAAAATATGTATCACACCAACAATCCTACTCTTTCTGACATGATGTTAAAATAACCAAACTTAAACGAAGATTTTTTTCATTCACCTCGAAGTGGAAGGAAAGGTATGACAAATTTACAACTTCTCATGTGAGTTAGAACAAGTGGGACCGAAAACTGACAAGGTAAGAGGAAAGGAGAAATTGATGGTATTTATGACTCCCAGATGCTCAGATATTCAATTTCACTAATTAGTTGTTCTATTTAATCAACTTTTGGCTCTTTGTACTCTTCCTCTTTCGAATCTGTCTGACATGATGATAATCTATCTTCCTTCTCTGTACCTGTATTCCTTTTAGCAATATATAACTCTGTTATGGGATAATAATAGATATTATGTATCTTATCCTAGATTTCTTTAGTTGATGAACATTTTCCCACTTTGTCCTTTACTGAATCAAGAAACCCTTCCAAGATGAAATACATTGCTATTTTGTTGTTCCTTTTCAATTCCTTCTTGGATGTAGTCTTTGGTTTCTTTTTAGCATTGTATTGTAAATGTGTTGAACCTGCACAGAATAGATCTAGCTAAAAAATAATACACACATTTGCAGATAGAATTGGAGAAAGAAGAAAGAGGAGAGAAAGAACGAAATAATTCTCATTAACCGTGTGAAAAATGAATACTTTACATATGATATACTCTGTATAGCTCAATGAGTGTGCCCTGGAGGTGAACCAAAGTGTCATAGTGGTGGTATAGAGTGATTTGGACACACACCAGCAGTTACGGGAGTGAACTTCCACCTAGTCTAGTCTCTCAGGAAGTTACGGGAGTGAACTATCACCTAGTTGAGTTAACTAGTCAACTAGTCTTCAGTTAACTGACTAAACATAGAGTAGTGAGGAGTTAACTCAGGGAATCAATGGTAATGCACCAGTCTAGTGATGATACCAAGGTAAGGTCAAATTATCATGGTGATGATCCCAATGTTGCATGGTGATAAAACCAATGCAACATCTAAACTCAACTCAACTAGTCAAACTGAAGTGTCAACTGAAAGAGAATATTCTCTAGGTGGAATATTCTCCCCTAAAATATAGGAGACTGGATAATGACTAATTATGACTAATAAACAAGGAAAAACCTTAGGAAAAATAAATCTTAGGTGTGTGTAAAGTAACTCCAACACCCCCCCTAAACATCACTATGGTGAAAATAAAGAATGGGTCCTGAAAACAAGGCCATGTTAGGTACCCAAATACAAAATATACACTGAAAATAAAGTGAGGAAAGAAGGAAAACCTCATGGGAAAAACCCCCCCTCAAGGTACAATATATGTAAAAATAAGAACTACATTTTTTAGGCAATGGTGTCCTTCATTCCAAGACGACTTCACAGAGAATGAAACTTTTGCTTAGTGAAGGTCTTGGTGAATATGTCTTCCATCTGTTCTATTGAAGGACAGAAATGTAAGTCAGTGATCCTCTTGTGTACTAAGTCCCAAATGTAGTGCATGTGGATCTCGATGTGCATAATCCGTTGCCTCTGAACTAGATCTCTACAGAACTTCAGAGTGCTCTGGTTGTCACACCAAATGACGATCGACCGATGAAATTGAATGCCCAACTTAGTGAGAAAATTTTGTAGCCACATAACCTGAATGGTTATGTTAACTACCCCTCTATACTTTGCCTCAGATGAAGATAGAAAAATGGCATCTTGCTTCTTGCTCGACCAACATATAGGCCCAAAACCAAGACTGAGTGAGTAACCAAATGTGGACTTGAGATAAGTTCTATCACTAGCCCATTCAGAATCAGTAAACCTGATGAGATGTAATGTAGAGTCTGTTTCATAATGAATCCCAAAGGTGATGGTGCCCTATACATATCAAAGGATACGCTTTGGAAATTTTCAATGTAGCTCATGCGGCTCATGCATGAACCTGGAAACTAGGCCAATGGCATATGAGAGGCCTATTTTGGAGTGTATGAGATACAACAAGCTCTCCACTAGTTTTATGTATAGTGTGTTGTCAACCAATGGAGTCTCCCTGTCATCCTTTATTTTGACTCCTGATAGGAAAGGATTTGAAGCAGACTTGCAGTTTGTCATGTGAAATCTCTCAAGGAGATCTCGTGCATACTTGGCCTAAGATAGTTTGATGCCTGATGCATCCTAATTGATCTCAAGTCCAATGAAGAAGTGTAGTGGAACCATTTCCTTCATCAAAAACTTGTCATGTATAATCCTCTTGACTATAACAATCGTTGAAGTTGAGCACCCGGTGATCAAAAAATCATCAACATATAGAACTAAAAGTAGAAGTGAATCAGTCGTCCTAAGCATGTAGACATTTAGGTCTGATTTACAACGTACAAAGTTCTGTGACAGTAGATAGGAGTCCATCTTGGCATACCATGCCCTCGGAGCCTGCTTGAGGCCATAAAGTGACTTCTTCAGTCGACAGACCAAAGATGAGTCTTGCATAAATCCCTAGGGCTACTCCATGTAGATATCCTCAGAGAGATCATCATGAAGAAATGCATTCTTCACATCCATGTGATGAACTTCCCATCCCTTGGTTTTCGCAATAGAAAGTGCCAATTGTATAGAATCCATCTTTGCTACTGGAGCAAAGGTCTCATCATAGTCAATACCATGCACCTGCTAAAAGCCTTTGACAACAAGCCTGGCTTTGTATCTACTAGTCTATCCATCTGTTGTGCACTTGGTCTTGTAAACCCATCTGCATTTGAAAATTTTCCTCCTAGAAGGAATGGGAACCAGATCCCAAGTCTGGTTCTGGAGGAGGGAGTTGTAATGCTCCTGCATGGCGGATTCCCAAAAGGGATTTCCAGCAGCCTCGCCATAAGACTGTGGATTTGAAGACTGAACCAAGAAAATATGTCTGGAAGGAAATGGTTCATTGGCAGTGAGTGCAACAGAAGGCTCCTCGAAATCAAATCGAGTCCTCCTAGTATCGGTTGGATCACCAACGAGATTCCCTGCATATTGAAGAGTAGTGTGTGCCCACTTGGGCCTCTGCTCTAGCTCTACAACTACATCTGGATACTCTGGCTCTGCATCTGACTGTATTGAATCTGAATGTAAATCATCTGAATCCTCTAAATCAAAACTTTGATCTGAAGAAGGGTCGGCATGTGCATGCTCATCATCTCGGACAGGTGGAAGAGTGAAGGTGTCTACATGTGGCTGTTGAGGTACATGTGAGACACTTTCCTTGAATTGGACACTATGCTCAATGATGATCCGGTTTGAGGAAATATCAATAATCCAATATCCCTCTACACCATTGAGGTATCCAACAAAAATGCACTCAGTTCTCTATGGATCAAGTGCCTTCCTCTTTTCATATGGAATCTGAGCCCATGCACGTGAACTGAAAATGCGAAAGTGGGTCACTTCTAGTTTGAGGCCACTCCAAACCTCGTAGGGGGTCTTATCCTTGATAGATCTATGGGAAGATATATTTTGTATGTATGTTGCACAATTAAGTGCTTTGGCCCATAGTCTCTGTGGTAGTGAATTTGCATGCAACATGCAAGATGCCATCTCCTTTAGAGATCAGTTTTTCCACTCAGCAACTCTGTTTTGTTGTGGTGTATAGGGAACTTTGTGCTACAACTGAATCCCTACCTCATGGAAAATATTATGGATCTCATGATTTACATTCTCTCCCCCATTATCAGTTTGGATAAGTTTGATCTTCTTTCCAAACTGTGTCTCAACCAGGGCTTTAAAATCATTAAGGTGTTGAAAGACCTCAGATTTTTGCCTGAGAAAGTAGATCCATGTAAAACGTGAGAAATCATCAACAAAAATGAGAACAAACCTCTCTTTGTTGATATATGGATGTGGAAAAGGACCCATGAGGTCACTTTGGATCAGATCTAAAGGTGCGGAGGCTCTCTGAGACTTTCCCTTGTCGAATTTCTCTTGAGGGTGTTTCCTGAGAACACATCCCTCACACACTCCCTTGGAGAAATGGATGTCTGGTAGGCCATAAACCAATATATTCTTTCTAAGTTGTTGCATGTATCTGAAATTCAAATGTCCAAACCTTTCATGCCAGATCCTACTACTTTCATTAGCATGAGTAAGCAGTAAAGAAGAATCAGGTTCAATGAATTCAGAAAAAGTATACAATCTAGACTAATGATTTACCTCACAGGTAGAAACCCTAGAGTTGGTTTTCATGTCGTAGATGTCCACAAAGTTTGGTGTGAATATGAATTTCCTTTCGGTGCCAAAATTCATGATCCGATACATGGAGAGAAGGTTGACAGAAAGCTTGGGAACATGAAACACATTCTCGAAGCTTCCGTTGGTGAGTTCAATCCTTTCTTTGTCGGTGACTTTGACAGAAGATTTGTCCCCCATCAGAATAGGAGGACCTTTGCATGCATCCAAAGAAGAATATACTTATTTTGAGGTAGCCATGTGATGTGATGCTCCTGAATCTATGATCCAAGCATCGGGAGAGGAGTTGATGAAAATCAAGGCATGGCTAGAATTGCCTTTCTTGGAATTCAGATCTTCTTGATTCTTCTTCTTGTCACCCTCAGGGATGCGATCTCCAAGGTTGTTTTTATAAAGTATTTGAGATATCATATCTATTTGTTTTTGCATGCATGCATATTCTGAATGGAATCCCTTGTGACAGTATATGCATTTCTCTCCTTTTCTTCCCTTTTCTCCTTTAGATCCGGAGGCATCAGTGAAGGGTTTTGTGTACCCTTCCTTCTTCAAATGTGCATGATCTTTCCGTTTATATTTATCTTTATATTTATGATATTTTTGGCTACCATCATGCATAGTGAGTGCATGCGCCTTTGGGCCTTTGATTGTGCCCATGTTGATGAGCTTGGTTTGCTATTGTGTCAGTGCTTCGATAAAGTCCTCAAGAGAAGGCATATTCTAGGTGGCTCCAAAGGAAAATATGACAAAATTAAATATGGATATGAATACAGAAAATTCATGACCAAGCTTGGAGAGAATGGTGAGAACCATTTGTTTCTCCTATTTCAATTTATCAACCACACAAGCTTTGAGTTGCAATAGTAAATCCTTGAATTTTGTAGAGAAATCTTGGATATTGTCAAAGATTTTTGGATCCAATGTGAGCAGCTCCACCTCCAGCATGGGTCCCCTCATCTCATCCTGTTTTCCAAATAGCCCTTCCAAGATAATCTAGGCTACATTGGGAGTCTTATGTTAGGCATAAATATTGTCGTTTAATTTTGTTGTAGTACTTGCCCAACTATTTAATTTGTCAATCCAAGGTTTGTAGTCTTACGAAGAACACCCACTATATATGCAGGACTGAAATAGATATAATATAATATAAATTGTTGAAATGAAATTAATCCAAGAAAGCATTGAAAGACTAACTAGGAAAGCATAAAATTAATCTAGAAAAGCAATACAACATGTGAAGAGTTGAATGACAAAAGACATATGTGAGCTCACACAATAATGTTATCTCAAATTACATTACAAGAATCAAATGACAAATCATGAAAGCATGAAAAATGAATTAATACAAATCAAAGCTAAGAATCCCCTTCTAAGACTTCGAGTTAATCTAAGTCTAATCTCTCATCTCTAACTCTCCCCAAATGAAGAGAGAACACTTTCTTTTATACATGAGAGTCTTGAAGAGTCTCATAATTATAGATCTACTATTCTCTCAACCACTTTCCTATTATTACAAGATATGATCCCTTCAAATCCTCCACACATCTCTCACAAATATTGGATAAGATATGCCATCAAAATCTCCATGATCTTCTCCTTTGAATATGCTTGAATGATTGTCCCAAATATTCTTCAAATATTCAAAGCTTGAAGATGAAATTCGAATTTGAGGCTAGGTGGCAATATTTGACTTTGTTGAAATCTTCAAATATACCTATACACATCATAAAACTCATCCAACCTTGAGATATAATGAAAATATGTTAATTTTCTAATCTTTAATCATAAATTCACTTATAATACTAAAATGAATAATGTGGGAAATAATAAGGTGAAACTCAAATATAATTATGGAAATGGTATGATAAAGGGTTTATTAGAAATATGAAATGTAAGGAATGATGAAGGGAAAAGAGGATATAAATGTGACATTTCTGAGTCCTAACATCCCCCCCAACTGAACATGTTGCATGTCCTCATGCAACCATGCATGGACTTTCTCAAAAACATTTGGCATTCAGACTTTGGCTTTGATTGATGATGTCTTTTTAATATGGAATATTTCCAGTATCTGAAATACAGGAGTAGCAGCATGTAAAATACATGTGTAACAACATGTAATACATGTGTAACAACATGTGAAATTTTCTTATGGTTGGTTCTTGTGTGACAACCATGAATACAAAGAATGTTGGTTCTTGTGTTAACAACATTCATTTCACTTATTTGTTTTCTTACTGCAATAATTTAGTCATATACTCACTGGAAATAACAATAAGCTATCAATGTGCATAAGAAAGCATAATTATGTATAAGAAATCATTTTCTTTATCTTTATGAATCATGTCAATATGTATATCAATCAAAATGCAACAAAGTGTTGTTGGAAAAGAAATGTTAGTGAATCATAAATGGAATGATGAAATGGTAAAATGGAATAATTGTAATGAATATGTAGTGAATATAGCCCCCCCCCCACCCACAAAATTGAAGTGGTTGCATATCCTTATGCAAATTGGCATAGGTTATGAAAGTGAAAGAGGAAATAGAGTGTACTGAGGAAATTTTCCAAAGTTATTCATTACTAGAAAATAAGGAATTACATGATTAAAGATTAGAAAATAGCATACCTCCACTTACCCAAGAATGATGATGAACAGTGCAAGAGGAATATGGCTGATACTGGTGTTGGAGCATGGAATATGTCACTATTGCAGGATCATGAAAATGGAACTGCTAATGTTGTTGCTACTGTAACTGGATCATGGGAAGCGAAGGAATCTGAACTGCTACTGCTGAATCATGAAAAATGTGGAAGGAAGAGAATGTGGAGTTGTGATACTCTCATAGATCTAAAATAAAATTTCTATAACTGCTAAGGGGATCATGAAAAAAATGTATAGTCTTCACCCGCTACAAAACCGATGGTACAATTCTCATCATGCAAATGAATGTGTCGATGTCGAGCATGAATGTCATTAACCAATGTGAGACAAACTCACCAGTGATGTCAATGAGTGTCAAGGTACCCAAGTACATCTTATGAAGTGCGAATAGATGTGTTGATGTCGAGCCACTTGCAATATCTAACGATCAAGGGACATTGATGTATTCCCATGATTGCTAGAGAGATAACTTGCCATTAAGGCATGCAAGCCTCTAGGTACTCAAAAGGAACTCTAGTCTATATCCCAGATAAGGTGTTAAGGTCGATGGGGCAAGACTTGTTGAAAGGTGGGCCTTAAGGAATCCCACACCAGTGAATGTGAGTTTGTATAAAAATATTTGGTAGGACTATATGAAAGATCTCAGTATCAACAGTGTTTATGGCAAGGCAATGTAATCATGGAAAGGGGACTGAATGGTTTTATTCATAAGTCAAACTGGAATGAAAAAAAATAAGGAAAAAATGAACTGAAAAAGATAAGGGAATGTACGCAACTCAGAAAAGAATAGGCATGTGTGAATTCATGAAAGTTAAGGCAATGGAAGATGGCAGCAACACAGGGATAATCAATGTACTGACAAGGAGTAATTTAGGTAAGCACATCACGATGCAAGATGGTTTATGAATAGGTGTAGTAACAACATGTTACAAATACATGAGTAACAACATGTAAAATACATCTGTAACAACATGTAATACATGTGTAACAGCATGTAACACATGTGTAATAGCATGTAAAATACATGTGTAACAACATCATCATGAAATGTATAATGAAGATCGACTCCTTCAAATTGTTTATCAACACATTTTTTTTCTGAAAAAGTTGTGATTCTTGAAGATCACTTTGTCATGGAATGCAATCGACCACGAACCTGAAAAAAGCTTAGTATAAATTTCTGCATGAAAACTTGTGAGAAGTTTCAAAAAAATAGCATGCAGAAAGAAGTATGAATGTGGCAAAGAAAATTTCAAGAAGAAACAAGACACGTTATACCTGTTGTAGTTGCGTTCTTATTTCATCCACCGATTTCTACCAAAGTGACTCAGGAAAACAAATATCATGAATCTTAAAACATTGTTTTGATATCTTTTTCATAAATGATGAAAGAGAAAACAAAAACATCAATCTGAATAAAGAAACATGTTTCCTGCATGAACACATCGATCATGGATGTCAAGAGTAGAGATATGTTATGAAAATTCAGTCATCCAAATTGATCAATTCTGCTATGCTTGGAAAACAAGCCATCCCGAAATATGACTTCCTCATGTTCCGAAAAATTAAAACTTCTCTCAAACCAAGTGGAATTTTCAAAAACCGCTCATGGGTCAACTAAATAAGACCCTTCTGCAAAAAACACATGTTCCCGATTTTTGAAATTCATCACGGTTTTCTCACAAATTGTATCCAAAGTTGAATGTCTGCAAATGGACGTTAATTGACAAAAAATTCATAAGTTGACTGTCTACAAATTTCGAAGCTTCAACCGAAAAATCATTCCACCCACCATTCCAATAATACATCAGCCTCGCAGGAACTGCACTCGACTGAGAATACAAAGAGGCCATTGTGAATTTTACAAGTGGTGTATGTCGACTACTCAGTTCTCATGCTGCACAGATCAGATATGAATTTGTACCGATTTTTTTTATAGATTGAGATCTACTTTTGGCAGTCTCATCATGGCGGTTCTCTGTAATTGCAGGTGGCAACAGGACTCATGGTTGTGCTATACTTAGTGCACATCCATGAAAACCGTATCCCATTCAATAAGGCGTTGACAACACTCGGGCCCTCATGGCAGACTTGTAACCGTAGTTTCAATCACAATCCTTGTATTTTGTTAGAAACACACTCAATATTTATAGGTAGCATATCTTTTTCAATTTTTAGGAGTGCAACAAACCATACGGTTTGGAAATAAGATCGCCAATCACCGTTAAATATTGTTGCAAATCAATCAAATCTAATAATCAAATTTTCATTGTTCAGTGATATAGGAAAAAAAATGGATAATCGAAGCTTGATATGTATATACACAAGTAGACTCTACTGATTTCTCGCTTTTCTAAAACAATAAAATTTAATGCGACCCATTTGGCGGAGATGATTTGATTCCACGAAATCTTTGAGTTAAAGTCATGAGGCGAATGAGGAATCAAAGGTGTTGCTCCCAGCTATTGGTACATCGTATGTGAACAAATTTTAGTATTGGGAGGTCAGTATTCCATTGTTTGCGCAACGAAAAATCTATGACAAGCCAATGAAGACATTCTCCAGACTTGGCATCTTGCAAGTTGTCTATTTGTTTGATCAAGTTGATGCGGTGATTTCTATGCATAT
>JZKD02S1076774.1:390768-401806 GCA_000966675.3 Picea glauca
ATATCATAAGAATGTAAACATAAGAAGCATCACATGGGAGAAAACCACATTTGGAAACCCAAATGGGAGAAAACCACAAAATTATTTCTTATATATATCAAGAATTCATTCATAGAAAGCACCAACTTCCAATTTCTACAACTACAACTAGAAGGAGGCTACCACCCCCTATTTACAGGATCTAATGATCAGAAATGATCTTTTAAATAACTTGGTTAAGTATGTTGCATGGAAAGTTTTACCAATTAAGACTTAATAATAAAGAGAAGAAGCTTAAGAATAGAATTTGCAGCACATGAGAAGTAAAAAAAGAAAACCATAAGAATATTCAAGACACTAGAAGTTGATAATGGAGTTTGACAAATCTTCCTTCATCTTTGGGCCTTTGTCTTAGTGGGGGAGGGTTCTTTATTAATATTCAATGCTCAAAATCTACATCAAAATTATATCAATTTGTTCTCTGACTGACACAATGATGTTCTTCTCTATCTCGGGAACTCAAGACAATAAACGAGACTGAAAAAGGTGGAGTATAACTCCCAGAAATGGCCTCCAAAGCTCAGATACTCTCTTGGCTTTCGTGCATAAAAGGGGCTTGCTCTCTACAACTTGGCATCATTCCATTGTTCTGAACTTCCTATTGTTGATAAAACAAGTTGGGTTTATATACAAATTAAGTTGAAGATCAAATCCCAACTCCCCCAAGTTTTTGGCCTCTTTCTAGGCTCGGATCCTCCAAAAATGGGAAAAATCTCATTAAAACAAGGCATAAATTAATTAAAACCATTTTCTGAAGTGGAAAACCCACATTCCATAAATTATGGGTGTGCACCCTCCTTATCCGAGCTCTTGGTCATATGGGTGGCCATGTGACTGAGAACCAAAGCCAAATGGCACCCACTCCCCTGGTCCTTAGGCTCTTGGTCGTGTGGATAAGCTATGTGGCCACGAGCCTCATCATATAAGCATCTGGTTACAATGCCTTGGTTGGTGGGCTAGGCCTATGGACCGGGTGATATCCCATAACACCCATGCAATGACCATAACAAAAGGAAAATTTTCCATGACATATGACAAGTCATATGGTAGCTGGATCAGTTGGTGCCCAGCGGTTAGTTCATTCCCAAGCCTAAAGGTTACAAGTTTGGATCCTATGAAGGTGAAACAAACCTTTGACTTGTCCCTTATTGTCCTAACCAAGGGTGCCACATGGCACCACTTGATTGGGCCACGTCTCACCCTACCACTAGCTTGTACCAACCCATTCACTATCAGTCGCATAGTCAACAGCCAACGCATCTGCACAGTCAACTTGTACCACCACGTGTCCAACCCAGAGACTACCACCTCACTATCGCCTTTCATCCATACTACCACATGTCTGACCCAGATCCTTCCACATCACTTGCATCCTTTCATCCTTCCTTCCATGTGGCAAGCTGTCACTGGTCCACGTCATCGTATGAACTACTACGTCAACATCTATATAGTCCACGTGTTAATTCCATACCATGCCAACTCAGCCCTAAAAAATACAAATATGCATGACACATGTCAGCCTCTGGTGTTTCCACATCAGCATGATGATGCCATCTATATGGACTATTGACTTTGACCTTTGACTTTTTGCATGTTTGGAGAAAACTTCAGAATGCAATATCTTTCGCATACGGAGTCTATTTTCAAGAAAGAATATATTGTCGTAATTGGTGCGACGAGCACTACGTGATGGCACTGGATTCGTTCGAATATGAGAAATTTGAATTTTTGACCTTTTTGGATCCATTTGGATCACTTCTCCCCACTGAGACCTTTTGGTCCTCCAAAAGGAGATTAACTAGACATCAAGTGTAGGATAGGCCTCCCCACTTGTCCTTTGTCTATCAAATTTGTCCTATGCACCTGTCACATCATAATCAATTGAAAAACAACCATGATAACTTAACACATATTGTTATCCATCTTTATTCATTCACATCCTTCTGAATTCACTACCATCCATGTAGAAAACATTTGCAGCGATAACAAAATCAACAACATGACTAAAAATGAACCAACATGTATGTTCTTCTTTACAAGCTTGCACACCAAAAAATCATCTTGAAGCAAAGTATGGCTAGATCTACATACTACGACCATTTTAATTTCTTTCTTAAGATCAACTGGTACAATTATAAATGTATTTCTTGCATAAGCTGCCTTCTTTAATTGTTCCATTGTAAAAAGAGATCGATTCGCTTTGATATGATGAGAATGCACAACATATTTTGTCCCTTCTTTAGTTAAGTGATATTTATGTTATTCCATGAAGAAGATTTCCTTGCGATCATATAAATAAGGGCTACCCAAGACCATTCCACATGTTTCTAACGGCACCACATCACATATTACCTCATCCACAAACTTAGATGTAATTGCAAACTTTATGACACATTTCTTTGTTATGGTAAATTTGTGATTTTTTCTTATCGAATTTAGTGAGTAGGGTTTGTGATGCATATTAGTTTTTAATCCTTGTTTATTAACCACTTCTTCTTAAATTAAATTATCTTGGGATCCACTATCTAAAAAAGTGTCGATCTTGGTATGTTTCATAATGACCCTTATATGAAACAATTTACATCTTGAATAAAAACCATCACCAATTTTACCTGACAAGCCAATTGTTGTGACTTTAGTCTCATCACCTGAATCTAACCCCAAGTCTGTTGGTTGTGTTGTTGTTGCAACTTATTGCCTCCCTTTCCTTTCTTTGAACCACTTCAGTCTCTTCTCTAAGTGCAATTGCCAACAATGCTTGCAAGAGAGATTCTCTTCCTTCATTGTAGTTGAGTTTGCTTTCTTCACATTCCCTTTTCCTTTTCCTTATTTCTTTGAAGATGATCCCCCTGATACACCAACTCCAGTTTTTCTTGCTTCAATATATGTCTCTTGAACAAAAATATCATCAATATTAGTAGGTCCAAGCATAAACACAATATTACAAATATGAATAAGAAAACCTCTTATATACTTCGTCAGAGTTTTTTGTGTATGTAAAGGAATGTTTAACATCAAAGCCATCTTAAGAAATTCATCTATTTATTCTTGCATCGATTGTTCTTTTCCTAATTTAAGACTTTTCCATTCAATTAAATCTTTCTCCTTATACCCCAAAGGATAGAATTGTTTTCTAAGTGAAAAAATAAAATCTTTCCATGACGGAAATACATTACCAATTTGTTGAGTACCATGTTGAAGCTTACTCTGCCACCAGATGAGTGTTGTGCCTGCAAGATGAAGAAATGCCAATTTGATCTTGTTTGCCTCATCATTGATTTGTTGCACACTACAATATACCTCCATCTGTCTGACCCAGTTATAAAGCTTCTCAACATTGACTTCTCCATTATACATGGGAAACTCAAATTTCACATCAAGTTTAAGTAATGGCATGTCAGGATTATGTTTATGGTAATGAGAATGTTTTCTCACATAAGTAGAATTTGAACTTGTACTTGAAGAAGAAGAAGATGGATATGAAGGAGGTGAAGGAGGAGGTTTTGGAGGGTCTTCTCCCTCTTCACTTTTGTCTTGATTTGAATATTCCCCTTGAAAAGGTCTCTTATGTTTCAAGTAATCTTCATACAATACTTTTACCATCTCCGACATAACAAAGAAAGTTCGTTGAAACTCTCTTTCGTGTTGAGAAATTCCTTCTTCAGATGCCATCTTCTCACTTTGAAATATCCTTTTTATTGATAAAATATCAGGATCTCCTTCTACAAGATCTCCTTCACCACACCTTAAATTTTCCCTGGTGATCATGCATACTCAAAAAAACCAAGTGTCAACCTTCTCTGATACCACTTGATCCAAAATGATCTTTTAAATGACTTGGTTAAGTATGTTGCATGGAAATTTTTACCAGTTAAGACTTAATAAGAAAGAGAAGAAGCTTAAGAATAGAATTTGCAACACATGAGAGGTAAAAACAACAAACCATAAGAAAATTCAAGACACCAGAAATTGATAACAGAGTTCGACAACTCTGCCTATGTCTCTGAGCCTTTGTCTCAGTGGGGGAGGCTTCTTTATTAATATTCAATACTCAAAATATACATCAATTTTTTCTCTGACTGATACAACAATGTTCTTCTCTATCTCAGAAACTCAATGCAAAATACAACACTGAAAAAGGTGGAGTAGAATTCCTAGAAATGGCCTCCAAAGCTCAGCTACTCTCCTGGCTTCCCTGCATAAAAATGGATTGCTCTCTACAAATTTGCATCATTTTTTTGTTCTGGACTTCCTGTTGCTGATACAATAGGTTAGTTTTATATAGAAATTAAGTTGGGGATCAAATCCCAACTTCCCCCAAGTTTTTGGCCTCTTTCTAGGCTCAGATCCTCAAAAAATGGGAAAAATCCCATTAAAACAAGGCATACATTAATTAAAAATCCATTTCCTAAAGTGGAAAACCCAATTTCCAATAATTTTGAGTGTGTGCCCCCTTTCTCTGAGCTCCTGGTCATATGGGTGGCTATGTGGCCAAGTTCCAGAGCCAAATGGCACTCGTTCCCTTGGTCCTTAGGCTCCTGGTTGTGTGGATAAGCCATATGGTTGTGTCCCTCGTCGTATAAGCACCTGGTTACAGTTCTTTGGTTGGAGGGATAGGCCCACCGACCAGGCGCTATCCCATAACACCCATTCAATGACCATAATGAAAGGAAAATTTTCCACGGCATATGACAAGGCATATGGTAGTTGGATCGGTTGGTGCCCAACGGTTAGTTCGTTCCCAAGACCGGAGGTTACAAGTTCGAATCCTGCAGAGGTGCAACAAACTTTTGAATCAACCCTTATTTTCCTAACCCAGGGTGCCACATGGTACCACTAGATTGGGCCACGTGTCACCCTAACACTAGCTCGTACCAATCTAGTCAATGTGCTATTAGTCGCACAGTTAGCATCCAACACAACTACATAGTCATCCCGTAGCACCACATGTCCAACCTGGAGCCTGCCACATGTTTGACTCAAATCATGCCATGTAATTTCTATCCTATCATCCATCCTGCCATGCGAAAATTTGTCACTAGGCCACATCATCGTGCGAACTGCCACATTAGCGTCTGTACAGTCCATGTGTCAATTTCGTACTGTTCCAACTCATCGGAAAACACCAAATTTACATGACACATGTCAGAATCTAGTGCTTCCATGTTAGCATGCTGACAACATCTGTATGGAATGTTGACTTTGATCTTTGACTTTTTTCTTGTTTGGAGAAAACTTCAGAACGCTATATATTTCTCATACGGAGTCCATTTTCAAAAAAGAATATACTATCAGAATCAACGCAATGAGCACTACACGATGGCATTTGTTTCATCTGAATACAAGAACTTTGAATTTTTGGCCTTTTTGGATCCATTTTGGATCATCCAACCTAAAGGAAGCTATAACTCCCTAAATTATCTTTCTCCAACCATAAGGAAGCTACAATCCCCTAGATTCTCCGAATCCAACTGGAACATAGCTACAAACACCTAGTTCTTAGACTCCAACCTGAAGGAAGCTCCAACTCCCTGGTTCTTGGGCTCCAACTAGAAGGAGGCTACAACCCCCTTTCCTTGCCCCGTCCTGTCGCCCTAAAATATAAGTGTATACCAACTCTCACTACCACAATCAATTCCATTCTCACTATCATTTTCACTTCCACTGTCATTGTAACATGTCAACCTGTCTCTATATCCAACATGTCACTGCATCCAATCTATCAGATCAACCTGTCGAACCTGTCACTGTCACCAATACTCAACCAGATCCTTTGACATGGATCATACACCAAGGACACCTCTCAACTAGATTTCCAATATCACCAACACATGCCTCTACCAAGAATGTACCAAGATCACCAACATACCATCACAATATATGGGTCTCAACTAGGTAACAACATGTACCATGCACCATGCATAAATTTGTGCCACAACCTCAATAAGTGCATCAACCATGCACCAACACAGTACTGTATACCATACTGTGTGCCAACCATGCACATCAACCAAGTACATCAATCATCAACACCATACCATGTACCAATCTTGTACCATACCATGCATCAACCATGTAGCATAACAAGTTTCTCAACCATATACCATATCATGTATCATACACCATATGTCAATAAACCAAGATATGAACCAACAATGTATCTCACCATGTAGACCTCAACCAACATGTACCATGCATCCAATTATGTTTCTCAAGTCATAAACCAAAGCTCACAAACAAAAGACTCAAGCATGCTCCTCAATATCACCAAGATGAAACCTCATAACACAATATACCAAGCCTCAAGTATTCACCATAACATATAACCAAACCATACACCAAGATATCCAATGATGCTTCTAATTAATGTACCATAACATCACCAAGATGTACCATATCACATACTATCATTACCATGCATGTACCATAACACCATAACCATAACCCTTAAGACTTACCTTTGATCCTGTAGTTGACCTATTGTACTATAAACTAACCTGTAACTCTTCCACAGTCCTCAACAACCTAGTACCAACATTCCTTCACAACCTTTCACAAGTCCTTCTACATACACGTGACTTGATCTTCTACAGTGCATGAATATTCGTGCTTTCCTCCACTGCAGCCTGCATACATCCGCACCCTTCTGACCTACAACTCATGGATACCTCAAAAACTAGGGTTACTGAAGCTTGTTGCAAATATGATACTTTCACCTTCAACCTTCCTTCATAACCTTAGAAAAATATCGTCACAAACTTACTAAAATATCACTATACTAGACCATAACATTCACAAGATAGATATTCAATTGTAAGTGTATGAGTGTACTTATGAGAGACTCCTTGAGGTGTTTATATACTTTTTCATAGTAACTTCTCTCCTTACTTTAGGGATTTCTTGTTGCAACCACTATACCCTTTAACCAAGACTTGTAACCAACTAGGGGCTTCTTGATCACTCTTCGGGGCTTCCAACTTCACAAGGCCATATCTCCCTAACCATGAGGAACCACGTGGCGTTCCACATATCACCGAAAACTGCACAACAAGTACTATCCATATATGAGTGTCTAACCTACAATTTCACTATCTTTCATGTCCATATTCCTCAACCAACTTTGGGTCCCATAACCACACCTCTTGGGCTACACGTAGACTAAATCAAATGTACCCAAATAAATCATCATTAGTCTCGATCATACAAATGTAAATGAACTGTCTAACATCTTTGGACATCTCCAAGGGTTGACATCAATCTCCAAGATTACTCTCCAAGGGTTGACATCAATGACAACCAACTATCCAAACCAATTGTCCAACAAATGATACATAGGGCTTGGAATCATTCCCTAATGGATAGAAACCCATTAGATGTAAATGGGTGTTAAAAAAAAAGGTTTACAAGGGAATGTTGAAAAGCACAAGGCAAGGTTGGTTGTAAAATGATATTCCTAGGTTGAGGGGATAGACTTTGGTGAGATAATTTTCTTAGTTTCTAAATTAGCATCTATGAGATTCCTATTATATGCTGCAACAACCTTTGATTTGAAGATAGAATAGATGGATATGAAAAAAACATCACTACATGGTGAATTGAAGGAGGAGATGTATTTGACAGAGATATAGAAAAATATTATAAAAGGTAAAGAGTAATTGGTTTGGAAGTTAAAATAGTCTTTATATGGTCTCAAACAATATCCCAAAATGTGATACCTAAATTTTGAGTATTTGTGTTGGGATTCAAACTTTTGATATCCAAATCATATCACTATGTGTATTACAAACAAGATGGTGGTCATTTCCTTATTATCACTCTATAAGTAGATGATATGATATTATTTGGTAACAATAAGGATGTAATTTGTGATTTAAAATCTCATATTTCAACACAATTTGATATGAAGGACTTGACTACTAGAAAATATATTAGGAATGCAGATCATGAGATATAGATAAAATAAAACAACTTTGGTTGAGCTAGAGTAAGAATGTAAACTCTATGCTACAATATTTTCGCATGGAAGATTTCAAACCATTGAGTGTTCCATTTTTGTGGGATTAATATTTCAATTGAGTAGTATCCTACAACACCCACAAAGATGGAGGATATGGCTTATGTCCTTATTCTAGTGTAGTTGGTAGTTTGATTTATGATATAGTTTGTACTAGACCAAGTGTTTCCCAAGTACTGGGAACCATGATTTTATTCATGGCTAATCGTGGATGTGAATATTGGGCTGCAATGAAGAGGGTGTTGGTTGTGGAGCTTGATTATCTTCCTAATTTAGAGGTCTTTTACTTTAACCCATGTTTATACCCCATGAAGTATTTACACCCCAGAAGTATGTACACTCTTCCACGCGGGGGAGTGGAGAGGGGGGGTACCTCCTCTGTGGGGTCCGGGGTGGCTATCCCCTCAGCTGGGGGGTCTGGGGGCAAGCAACCCCCTAGCGGGGGTTTGGGGGAAAATCCCCCGAAGGAATAATTGCCTTGTAAATGTATATTGTAATTTCATTGTAAACCTGGACCGTTCATTATAAGGTCATAGATCCAATGGTAGATATTATGTTAGGGTTTTTTTCCCTAGAAGGAAACCCTCTTTTATGAGGGAAATGTATTGTGCTATGATTGATGGCGAATATTGTATTCTGATATAGGAGACTGTGAGAGAAAGAAGAGGAAGTTACAATGGGTTTGTTGTAGGTTGTATCCCTTCATATGCTAGATAATAATAAAGGAAGGACCTGGCAATTTCTTTGGTGGACGTAGCCCACACTGGGTGAACCACATAAATCTGTGTCTCTATTGTATTGTGTATCTTTTGTGTTTTGTTTCCGCATTTTTTTTATTTTATTACTCCACGGTCCTTTTTTTTCTAACAACTGGTATCAGAGCGAAAGGTAACTCGCAGGAAAAGAGGGTTCCTAATTCGAGGGGGAGCAATGTCAGAAGATGGAAAGTTTAGGGTCGAGAAATTTAATGGCCAAAACTACTAGTTATGGAAGATGAAAATGGAAGACTATTTATATTAGAAGGATATATTCCTACCATTGTGCAGAATAACAAAGAAGTCGGTGGCTACGAACGACGAAGAATGGGAGATTCTTGACAGAAAGGCTCTAGGAACGATACGACTGAGCCTGGCAGCGTCGGTGGCTTTCAATATTTCCAAACAAAAGACAACGAAGGGTTTGATGGACACATTGGCCAAATTGTATGAAAAACCCTCGGCATCCAATAAGGTATTTCTAATGAACAGATTATTTAATATGAAGATGTCAGAAGGTGGGTCTGCTGCAGATCATTTAAATGATTTTAATAGGGTTACCAATCAACTAAGTTATGTAAAAGTGGACTTTGATGATTAGGTCAGGGCTCTTCTAATCTTGTGCTCATTGCCAGAAAGCTGGAACGGCTTGCTTATGGATGTAAGTAATTCTGTCTCTGGTTCAAATACTTTAAAATTTGATGATGTTGTTAGTGTTATACTTAGTGAGGAAATGCGATGGAAAAGCACATGTGAGACATCAGGAAATGTGTTGAACATGGAGAATAGGGGAAGACAAAAGGATAGAGGAAAGGGTTTCAGGAACCATGGGAATTCTAGTAAGGGCAGATCCAAATCTAGTCTTAGAAAGATAGAGTGTTGGAATGGTGGGAAGAAAGGACATATGAAGAAAGATAGTAGAGCTCCAAAGAAACAAAGAGATGGACAACAGAAGAGAAATCAGGAAGCAAATGTAACAGGTGATGTGTTACAAGATGCTTTGATTCTTTCTGTAGATAATATTTATGAGTCTTGGGTAGTATATTCAGGGGATTTATTTCATTCCACACCCCATAGGAAACATTTTCTAGATTATGTTCAAGGTGATTTTGGACAGGTTCATTTCATTTGGGTGACGATGCACCATGCAAAATTGTTGGAATGGGAAAGGTAAAAATAAAGCAATGTAATGGAAACCAATAGTTGTTGAAAGAGGTAAGACATGTTCCAGATTTAAGGAAAAATCTAATTTCAACAGGGCAATTGGCAAGTGAAGGTTGTATATCCACATTTATAGACAAGACATGGAAGGTCATCAAAGGATCATTGGTGATAGCAAAAGGAGAGAAGGTAGGTACATTGTATTTGTGTACTGGTAATATTGACTCTTCTATATCTTTAGATTCTACAGGAGTGAATACAACACTATGGAATCATAGGCTTGGACACATGAGTGAGAAGGGGATGCAGATGCTTCATAAAAGAAATTTGTTTCCAGATCTTAAACAAATTGATTTGGACTTCTGTGAGAATTGTGTTTATGGAAAACAGAAGAGAGTCAGATTTCTCAGAGTCAGAAAAGAAAAGAAGAGTGAAAGGTTAGAGCTTGTGCATACATATGTATGGGGACCAGCTAAGGTATCATCTCTTGGTTGCTCTCATTATTATTTTACTTTTATTGATGATGCAACTAGAAAAACTTGGGTTTATTGCATTCGACAAAAATATGATGTTTTTGATACTTTTAAGAAATGGAAAGCTTTGGTTGAGAATGAGACAGGAAAAAAGTTGAAGTGTCTCAGATCAGAAAATGGAGGTGAATATTGTAGCAAAGAGTTTGATGATTATTGTTCATACCATGGGATTCGTAGAGAGAAGACAGTTCCAAGAACACCACAAGAAAATGGTTTTTCAGAAAGGATGAACAGGACACTCACGGAGTGTGCAAGGAGTATGAGATTGCATGTTGGTTTGCCCTTACAGTTTTGGGTAGATGTTGTAGATATTATTGTTTACTTAATAAATAGAGGACCTTCAAGCTCTTTGGATGGTAGAATTCCATAGGAGGAATGGATATGAAAAAAAGTAAACTATTCCTTTTTAAAAACTTTTAGCTGTGAAGCATTTGTCCATATTGATAAAGAAAATAGAACAAATCTTGAGGCAAAATCCAAGAAGTGTACCTTTATTGGATATGGTGTTAATGGTTTTGGTTATCGCTTATGGGATT
>JZKD02S1076774.1:402823-431508 GCA_000966675.3 Picea glauca
TGTATGCAATGGTTTGCACAAGACCAGATATTGCACATGCAGTGGGAGTTGTGAGCAGGTATATGAACAATCTAGGTAAAGAACATTGGGAGGCAGTAAAGTGGATTCTCAGATACTTGAGAGGTACTGCTAATCATGCATTATGTTTTGGAGGTTCAGAAACTGTTCTGCAAGGATATGTTGATTCAGATATGACAGGTGATAAACATAGCAGGAGGAGTACCACGGGGTATGTGTTTTCTATAGGTGGAACAATAGTAAGTTGGATTTCAAAACTACAAAACGTTGTTTCACTTTCAATAATAGAGGCAAAGTATGTTGTTTCTATAGAGGCTAGTAAAGAGATGATTTGGTTACAGAGGTTTATGGAGGAATTGGGAAAGAAGCAAGAGAATAGTAGGTTGTACTGTGATAGTGAGAGTGCCATTCATATTGCAAAGAACTTAGCATTCCATTCAAAGACTAAGAATATACAGTTAAGGTACCACTTCATATGATTCACCTTGGAAGATGGACATTTGAAGTTGGAAAAGATACACACTAGCGAGAATCCTGCAGACATGTTAACAAAGGGAGTAACAAGGGAGAAATTGAGTTCCTGCTTAGTTTCATTTGGTATTCAAGAATGAAGATGAAGATGAGGAATTTTCCAGGTCCAAGAAGGTTCAGAGTCCAGCATATACAACAACAATGGAGTTGTTGAGATCAGTCTCCAAGTGGGAGATTATTGGTTGTGGAGCCTGATTATCTTCCTAATTAAGAGGTCTTTTACTTTTAGGCGTGTTTATACCCCATGAAGTATTTACACCCTAGAAGTATGTACACTCTTCCATGCGAGGGAGTGCAGGGGGGGTACCCTCTCTGTGGGGTCTGGGGGGGATATCCCTCTGTCTAGGGGGTTTGGGGGCAAGTGGGGGTTCAGGGGAAAATCCCACGAAGGAAAATTTGCCTTGTAAATATATATTGTAATTTCATTGTAAATCTGGACCATTCATTATAAGGTCACAGATCTAACGGTAGAGATTATGTTAGGGTTTTTTTCCCTAGAAGGAAACCCTCTTCTATGAGGGAAATGTATTGCAGATATGATTGATGGCGAATATTGTATTTTGATATAGCATACTGTGAGAGAAAGAAGAGGAAGTTACAGTGGGTTTGTTGTAGGTTGTATCCCTTCATATGCTATATAATAATAAAGGAAGGACCTGGCAATTTCTCTGGTGGACGTAGCCCACACTGGGTGAACCACATAAATCCATGTCTCTATTGTATTGTGTATCTTTTGTGTTTTGTTTCCACATTTGTTTTATTTTATTTCTCCACGGTCCTGTTTTTTATAATAGAGGGTCTTCAAGTATTTACGAGGTATTTTTGAAAATTCCATTCTCTATCATAGTGATGTTTTATGGGACCCATACTCAATGGATATACAAGGTTATGTGAATTTTTATTGGGTAGAGGATGCAAATAGAAGGAGATCTACAATAAGATATGTGTTTCAATTGTTTGGTGGAGAAGTAAGTTGGATAAGAAAGCGACACATTGTGGTTTCTTTTCCCACTGCAGTGGTAGAGTATATGGCAACTACTCATGCATGTAAGAAATCCATTTGGATTATGAAACTATGTTCCTAACTAGGACTAAATTAGAGGGATATTATAGTTCGATGTGATAGTAAGAGTGGCATCCCCTGGCCTGTTGGTGGTCGGGGTATGTTACTCAGACACTTAACTTAGTTCTGACAACATGTTGTAATTCACCCAGTATTTAACCGAGCTATGTCACATAACTTTTTCTCTTTAATATACGTATATACACACACAGACATACATACATATTGACTACATGCAATTATACATATACATACAATGCTCTAGTACAACCTTCTTATATAAAGCATAAACAAATAGTTGCATTCTGTAAATATACAATTTTAGACTGAATTAACAATAAACACAGACATGCAGCGTATACAGGGGTATACCCTTAAACATACGGACAACTATGCTCACACAAGCCATAAAATCCATAAAACAACACATAAATGACAATATAGCATATAAACTTGTCACATAACCGATACTTATCTTAATGAGAATGTCACCAACTGCGTGCAAACCATCCATGAACCTCCCAGCCTTAGACTACATTGTTCATCACTCTCAACGGTGAGTCACCCCCGAGATGGGACTAGACTCCACCCGAGAAAGGGATTTCTAACTAGGCTATAGGTTCACAGTCTACTGGAAATATTCTCTCTCAAGTTTTCACTCAACCACAGCCTACAAACTCACCTTCCCCACATGCCTATCCCACCCAAGGAAGTGTGCCCCTTCTTTGCTCAACAATCCTTCAGCTACCCCACTTCCCTTCCAAGGCTTCAGTAACAGGACCGACCGAAAGTCTTAGAGTGTTGTAGATGTAGTTTATCCCCTTTAGGAAATCGATCCTCAACAATTCTCTCACTCAAAGAATTGGTCACAGGCCTAACAACCCGCCTCTTCAATCCCGCTCCCAAGATGATAGGTACATCAATAGGAATGGTTATCAATCTGGTTTGGGTATGGTGGTAGGAAGATACGAGGTAGCTCAAGAACTAATGGAATGTATTACAAATACTGGTTCTCTGGTCGAAGGAAAAATGGTAAGGTCCCCCCCCCCCCTACAATGGTCGATCACCCCAAAGGAACTAAGTCTCGGCAGTAAGTATGCATGTCTCCAACTTGACACTTGTCATGTTGGAAGTTGCTCTCATACACTTGTCCCCTACTTTAGGACTTAGGATAAATTAATTATCTGTACTTTATGTTCTTAAGAAATATTAATATAATATTTATTTTCAGCTTTAAGCTCTCTAGCTTAGCCCTATTCTTAAATTTAGGCCCTCCCTTTCCCGATTTGGTTGGAATTTAGTCCCCCTTCTCTTTTATCATGGTCGGTCTATGCGCAGTGATGTATTTTACATTAGTCAGAAACATATACAAAATAGGCGCACTAGACTTTAACATCTAGGCACTCTGGCCTAATTCCAATACATAAGCATTTTGGCTTATAATACTGGATCACCAGCCTATTATGCATATCATATACATAAAGGTTCACTGACCTTAATATTGCGCGCACTTTAGTTATTGCGCGTGATATCTGTTGACCTCAAGGTTTCACGCTCTTTAGTTACTATGCATTATATTCTCTGTCTTTAAGGTTGTGCGCGCTTTAGTTACTATGCACAGTATCCAGAATGTGCACATTACATCACTTTAATGCATAGTATATGCGTGCACCATGCCATCAAAAGTGTATTACAAAAATGATGTCTAAACAACTCACTAGGTTAATATACTTGGAGTATATTTACATTCGGGTTTGGCTGAGGGACATTACAATCCCCTCCCCTAATTTATGCAGTGTCCTCAGTGCATATTGTACTGAAATACAACAAAATTTTCAAAAATTTTCAAAACGATGTGGGTATTTTTTCCCGCATCACATCCTCATGCTCCCAAGTAGCGTCTTCAGGTCCATACTAGGTCTACTAGACCTTTACAATCCCTCTGGCTCTCTTTTGGATTTGTTTGATTTTTCGATCCAAAATGTGCATTGGGCGCACTTGGAAAGCGCCTTCTTGCTCCACCTGAATAACATTCCAATCAATAACATGATTAGCATCATGTATGTATTTCTTTAGCAATGATACATGGAATACATTATGAATAGACATAGATGCAGGCAATGCAATCATATAAGAAACTAGACCAATCCTCTCTAGGATTTCAAATGGTCCACAAAATCTAGCTGCCAACTTGGTGCAGCTTCCCAACTTTAGGGAACTCTTGTTAGCTTTCACTTTCAGGAAAACATGGTCAACCACTTTGAATTCTCTATGGATTTTGTTTTTATCTGGATAACTTTTCTGTCTGTCTTGGGTAGCTTTCAAATTCTGCTTAATTTTTAACATTTGGTCCTCCATCTCCTTGAGAAACTCTAGCCCAACTATTGTTCTATCAGCTGGATTTTCCTAGCTTACTGGAGTATTGCACCTTCTACTGCAAAGTGCTTCAAATGGGCTCATCTTCAATGATGCTTGATACTCATTGTTGTAAGCGAATTCTACTAAATGTAGTTAATCTTCCCATTTTGATGGTTTATCCATCGCATACATTCTCAACATATCTTCTATCACTCTATTCACCCTCTCTTTCTACCCATCAGTCTCAGGATGGTAAGTTGTACTAAAGTTCAGATTTGTTCCAAATCCTTTGAACAATCCTTTCCAAAAATTCGAGGTGAATTTCAGGTCTCTATCAAACACAATCGTTTTAGGAATTTTGTGCAATCGTGCTACTTCCTTCATGAAAATATCAACAACATCTATTGCCTTGTGAGTAGTTTTTAATGGAATAAAATGGGCGGATTTTGTAAGCTTGTCCACCACTACCATAATCAAATCATATAGCTTGCATGTTCTAGGAAATCCCGTAATAAAATCCATGGTCACTACTTCCCACTTCCATTCAGGAATGGGCAAAGGTTGAAGCAATCCAGTTGAGTGCCTATGCTTTGTTTTAACTTTCTGGCATTCCATACACTTAGCAATGTATTCTGCAATTTCTCTCTTCATACCTAGCAAAACGTATTGGCTCTTGACTGCTGCTATGGTTTTCTGATATTAAGGGTGCCCTGCATAAGGAACATTATGCATCTCATGAAAGATTATACATTTCAAGTCCTGGGCATTTGGTACAAAAATTTTGTTCTTGTGCAGCAGTATTCCATCTACTCCCAACTTATAACTATCCATCTTCTGTGGTGTCTTACCTTGCTGTAATTTTGCTATCAATTCTTTATACTGTAGGTCTGTATTTGTAGCCTCCACAATTTTTCTTTTAACATTAGTTTGATACATTCTAATGGTTGTAGTGTGAAGCTCATGCACCCTCCTACTGAGTGCATCAGCCACTTTATTTTCTTTCCCTTTGATATGATTTATATCGAAGTCATATTCACTTAGAAATTCTAACCATCTACTTTGTCTAGCATTTAGATTTGGCTGATCAAATAAATATTTCAGACCATTGTGGTCTATTCTTAGCTCAAACTTTTTTCCCATGAGTTAGTGTCTCCATTTTCTCAGGGCATGCACTATGGCTGCCAACTCCAAATCATGCGTGGCATAGTTTCTTTCATACTCCTTCAACTTCCTTGATTCATAACATATCTCAAATCCAATTTTATTGAGGACTCCACCAAGTCATTCATTACATGCATCTGTGCATACAATGGAATCTTCATTTGAGTCTACAATTCTTAGTATTGGAGCATTTGTCAATAATTGTTTCAAATGTTGGAAACTCGTTTCACAGTCCGACGTGCACTGAAACTTCATACATTTTCTTTCCAAGGAAGTGATTGGGTGTGCTATCTTTGAGAATCCTCTAATGAATCTCCTATATTATCCTTCAAGGCCCATGAATGATTTGATCCATGTCACATTCTTTGGTGCCGACCATTCCCTAATGGCTTCAATCTTCTCAGGGTCCACTGCTATCCCATCTTTTGAGATGATATGCCCCAAATAGTAAATTTGTGTTTGATAAAATGAGCACTTGCTCAATTTGGCATACAACTAATGCACCCTTAATACTTGCAACACCATCCTCAAATGATGTTCATGTTCTTCCTTTGTCCTAGATTATATAAGAATGTCATCCAAAAATACAATGACGAACTTGTCTAAATATTCTCGGAAAACACCATTCATTAAGCACATGAAAACAAATGGTGCATTTGACAACCCAAATGGCACCACTATGAACTCATAATGACCATACCTTGTTCTAAAGGCGGTCTTGTTGATATATTCTTCTTTAATTCTTACCTGATGGTATCCTGACCTAAGATCTATCTTTGAAAAGATCTTTGCATCCTTCAATTGATCAAAAAGGTCATCGATCCTTGGCAGAGGATACTTGTTCTTTACAGTCACTTTATTCAACTGTCTATAATCAATGCATAACCTTAACGTTCCATCTTTCTTCTTCACAAACAAGACTAGGGCACCACAAGGTGACACACTTGGGCGTATATACCCCTTCTTAAGAAGTTATTCAAGTTGCATTTGCAACTCTTTCAATTCTGGTGTACTCATTCTGTAAGGAGTCTTTGACATGGGAGCTACTCCTAGTGTTAGATTTATAGAAAAATAAAGGTCTCTCTTTGGGGGTAGTCCTAGTACTTCCTTGAATACATCTTCAAACTCTTTCAAGACTGCATAATCCTCCAAATTTGGCACCTTTTCTTTAGCTGTCTCCTTCATATGAGCTGCAAATATTTGACATCCTCTTCTATAACATTTCTTTAGCTACAATGTTGAAATTTCTCTAACGGTTACTGCCCTGGAAATTCCCTGCACTTTCCTTTGGTTCCCTTCTTCATCCAAGCAAGTGAATGATTTGCTATGACAATCCAATAGAGCATGATTTGGGTCCAACCAATCCATCCCAATTAAATAGTCATAGGAACCTAAAGGTAAGATATTCAAATCTTCCTTGGTGTTCAGTCCACTCCTGTCCATGAGACATGAATTAACCATATCATTAACCTTTCTTTTGGCTCCTGTAACCAATTGTACCAACCAAGATTTTCTATGCTTGCTTATTGGCAATTACAAACTTTCTACCATCTTAGGGTCTATATAACTATGACTAGCTTCTGAATCAATTAAAATAGCAATGGTTTGGTTGTTAATCATACCTTCCACTTCAATCATGTGTGACTAATATTCTTCTTACTTGTTATCCAGGGATGCATAGATCCTTGGCACATTTCTACCCATGTCCTCCACTATTTCAGATTGTTGTATATTATAAATAGTCCCTCCTTTTTCACCTCTATGAGGACAATCTCTGAATCTATGATCTCCTTTACAATCCAAACATTGAATAGGTGGCTGCCTTGTCCTTTGGCCTTCTACCTCTATCATTTTGGGCTCTTTAGGAGTTGGTGGACCCCGTGGACTATTTCTAAAGAATGGTGGTTTAAATCCTTTCTTCCTCTGATTCACCTTGAACTTATTTTTAACTTCCCAAGCTTTTTGGAAAGTTGGTTTTGTTTTCTGTTGATCATATAGACATTTAACTCACCTTATGGTCTCTTCCAATGTCTTGGGATCATCGTACTATATTTTGTCACTGATGAATGCTAGCAATCCACTTAAATACCTTTGAATTTTAATTGTCTCATCCTTGATGAAGGAGACGTACTTTAGCAGTTCTAGGAATCTTCTTTCATATTCATCTATGGTCATGCTTCCAAGTTTGAGTTCAAAGAACTCTTTCATTTTTTTGTCATAATACCTCTTAGTCAGGTATTTCTTCTCAAAATAATTCTTAAATTCCCTCCAAGTAATGCTCTTCTCTTTAATGTGTTGTACCTGTACAAGTTGATCCCACCACATGGATGCCTTTCCTTTGAGTTGATAGATGGCAATTCTACCCTCTACATGAGAAGAATACTTATGTAATTGAAAGTATTTTCTCATGCCCAACAACCATGTTTCTGCATCTTCATCTTTCTTGTGTTCACCATCAAATGTAGGAGGTTTGATTTTGTTCATTTCTACTCATAGTTCATCCACCCCAGACCTCTCATGTTTTCTTCCAGGGGATGGACTTGTGTTGCTACCTGCTCTTTTATTGGAATGCTTCGGGGAGTGATGGCAGTGTCTGCCAACATTTTCTGATTTCTTTTTCTCATCTGAAGGTTTGTGACCTCCAGATTTACTTGAGTCACTTTCTTTTTCTAATTTATTTTCTATTTTGTTCAAACTTTGCAATAATTTCATGTTGAAGTCATCTTGCTACTCTTTGGCTCTCATAAGTCTTTCATTATCATCTTTATGGCTTTGGACATATTTTTGCAAATTCTTAATGGTCTCTACCATATTCAGGTTTTCGTTTCTTTCCTCTCCATGTCCATTGGAGTTTGTTCCTTCAATGTCCAAATGGATATTCATCCCTCTTCTCTCGTCTGGTTGACTATAATTTCCCCATGTCTCTTCCATTCCTATGGATTCGGTACTTGATCTGATATGTTCTAGTTGTTGTTAATTCTGAAAAACGTGCAGCCATTAAAATTTATTAGGTTAACTAAATCAATAATCCACAAGACATATGAACTATTTCGGCTCAGTAATTATATCAGAACTATCCTTTATGATTTCTTGGTTTTTCCACCATGAAAATTCTTAGACAAGGCCCAAGTTTTGAGAACTTAGCAAGAACTTTATCATTGCACAGAGATACATCAGCGAAAGGTGATTTTCTGAAACCACTTTTGCATAAGCTCTGATGTCACATGCTTCAATATGTCAAATCCACCATTCGTGGGACAGGTGACAGTTAGTCAGATCACTCTATCTCATTCACTCGTACATCACAACCGTTTGATGTTAGGTGAATGTCGCCATGTAACGAAATCAAAAAGTTTAATCATTTGAAATGGATTAGCCGAGCATGGCAACCCATTGCACTTGTGCATGAGTCTGGCAAGGATTCATGATTGAGGCTCTATAATTAGCAACTCTCAGGTATGGAAGAATCATTTTATCCTTCCGCGAGCAGTCTCCAAGATGATTCAAACTTATCATCTCTGCAAAAGTATTTCAGTGTCCACAAAATTGAGGTATATGGACCCAGTTAAATCCAATGAGACAGGTTACTCAGGCAACATGTTGAATTTTCCTGTGAGTATGAAGGAAAAGGTAGTCACATAGATATTGGTGACTAAATTTCACACAACACCTGTTACTGATTTGATATTGGAAATTAGGCTGAATCCAATCATGAGAGTCCTGGTTATCAACATAATAGCTGCTAAGAAGAAATGAAGCAAGCGACAGAAGAAGGAACTCATCGTTGAAGCAACTGAGAGTGTTGGAGAGAATCAACTGGTCTGGTTAGATTCTTTTAAGGAGGAGCTAGCTAAGCTAAAATCAGCCCTCAATTACAATTGAGTATATTTCAACGATTTTTGGACAGGTGATAGCATAGGTAAGGGAGATCCCAAAATGATAGACCTATTCTTGAACGATCTCTTTAAATAGGACCACTATTTTGAATCATCCCCTTTTTGTAATTTTGGATTTTTAATGAATATATAAGCACAGAAACAGATTTTGTACTGCTTATGACAGGATTCCACTGATGGTGATATGAATCTTGTTTCCTTAATTATTATGTCTTCTGGTAACTTATATTTCACCTTCAACTGTTTAAATAAAACCCAGAGTTCATTTCACTTTCTTGACTCATTTTAAATAATACTTCAATGTAGTTGTGTATTCCTCTTTCTTTGAATACTAGGTAAATTTTCTATTTAAACTCAGGCTCGTCGTCTTACTTAGATTTTCAGATGATTTTGCACACATAAAATTCAACCTGTGTACCATTATTTATTGTGCAAGCGACTTTATAAGGTAATTCATGTTTCTGTGCATATGTATCTGTTATACATTTCCTCTTCCTTGCACCAATAACTTGTGCGCACTACTTTATATGTTGTTATACATTTCACTCTATGCATTGCACTTTGCTAAAGTTTCAATATGCCTTACTGTGTACAATAATATGTATTCCCCCTTGAATACTATGTCACTACTTTGCACTTCTACCTGCACACACCCTTGCCTGCACTGTAGCAATACAACTCATACTCTTACCATGTGCACACCAACCAAACTTCACTATACCTTACAATACTGCGCACACCATGTGCACCTTTACTATGTCTATGGACTCTGCGCAATGCTAAATTTAGCATGCGCATCCCTACATATTATTCTTCCACGTGGTGGCTCAATTTTCCATAAGTGCAATATACTGTATACCATATAGTAATCGATACCATACTATATTGTAATCTCGTCTCCATTCGACTTGTTTGACCCATTTAGGCTCAATGTCAAAAAATGATGCTCTGATACCATATTATAACATACCACGACAACCAATAGGCCGGGGGATGCCACTACTCAGACACTTAACTTAGTTCTGAAAACATGTTGTAACGCACCTAGTATTTAACCGAGCTATGTCACATAAATTTTTCTCTTTAATATACGTCTATACACAAATAGACATACATACATATTGACTGCATGCAATTATACATATACATACAATTCTCTAGGGGAAGCTTCTTATATAAATCATAAACAAATAGTTGCATTCTGTAAATATACGATTTCAGGCTGAATTGACAATAAACAAATACATGCAGCATATACAGGGGTATACCCTTAAACATACGGACATTTATGCTCACACAAGCCATAAAATCCATAAAATAACACATAAATGACAATGCAGCATATAAAATTGTCACCTAACTGGTACTTATCTTAGTGAGAATGTCACCAACTGCGTGCAGACCATCCACAAACCTCCCAGCCTTAGACTACACTATTTATCACTCTCAATAGTGAGTCACCCCTAAGCTGGGACTAGAATCCACCCGAGAAAGGGATTCCTAACTAGGCTATAGGTTCACGGTCAACCGAAAATATTCCCTCTCAGGTGTTCACTCAACCACGACCTACAGCCTCACCTTCCCCACATGCCTGTCCCACCCAAGGAAGTGTGCCCCTTCTCTACTCAACAGTCCTTGGGATGCCCCACTTCCCTTCCAGGGCTTCAGCAACAGGGCAGATCGGAAGTCTCAGAGCATTGTAGCGCAGTTTAGCACCTTCAAGAAATCGATCCTCAACAATTCTCTCACTCAGAGAATTTCTCACGAGCTTGACAACTCGCCTCTTCGATCCCGCTCCCAAGCTAACAGGTACACCAACAGGAATGGTTATCAATCTGGTTTGGGTATGGTGGTAGGAAGATACGAGGTAGCTCAAGAACTTATGGAATGTATTACGGATATTGGTTCTCTGGTCAAAGGAAAAATGGTAAGTTTCCCCCCCCTACAATGGTCAATCCCCCCAAAGGAAGCAAGTCTCGGTAATAAGTATGCATGTCTCCAACTTGACACTTGTCATGTTGGAAGATGCTCTCATACACTTGTCGCCTACTTTAGTACTTAGGATAAATTAATTATCCATACTTTATGTTTTTAATAAATATTAATATAATATTTATTTTCGGCTTTAAGCTCTCTAGCTTAGCCCTAGTCTTAACTTTAGGCCCTCCCTTTCCCGATTTGGTTGGAATCTAGTCCCCCTTCTCTTTTATCGTGGTCGGTCTGCACACAATGATGTATTTTATATTAGTCATGAAACATATACAAAATAGGCGCACTGGCCTTTAACATCTAGGAACTCTGGCCTAATTCCAAAACATAAGCATTCTAGATTATAATACTGGCTCACCAGCCTATTACGCATATCATATACATAAAGGTTCGCTGACCTTAATATTGTGCGCACTTTAGTTACTACACACGGTATCTACTGACCTCAAGGTTGTGCACTCTTTAGTTATTGTGCATTGTATTCTCTGTCTTTAAGGTTGTGCATGCTTTAGTTACTGCATGTGGTATCCAGAATGTGCACATTACATCACATTACTGCACAATATATGTGTGCACCATGCCATGAAAGGTGTATTACAAAAATGATGTCTAAACAACTCATTAGCTTAATATACTTGTATTATATTTACATCTGAGTTCGACCAAGGGACATTATAGTAACAGTTCCATTTGTTCGACTAATAACCCCACCATTCATGTGAAGACAAAACATATAGATATCCAGTACCATTTCATTAGGGATTGTTGGGGAATAGGGTGGAACACAACATGAAAACACAAAACACAATATTGTGGGTATTAGAAGAGAAGAAAAAAAAATTGAAGATAAAGGGTGGTGCATACAAACATCGTCACATCACTTAAGCAAGGGGCACTTTGATCAAAACATCACAGTGCATGTTGGATCTTGATCTCTTGATCACCATGATGAACATGACCCAAGAGGTCTGATTTTTATAGCCTCAAGATCTAACTGACTTCCATAGAATATGGAAGATCTTTTCCACATGTAATCATCGGGTGTTGGAGTGGACTCTATCAAATCCACATTGTCAAGTTGGCTTGACAAGGATGCTCAACCTGTCCTCCTATGCATCCAACTCATAGTCGATTGTTGGGATGGTCGGTCCACTGCCTGACTATTTTCAACTATTGGTTGAATTTCTGATATATAGGCATGTCCACTACTCAATCGACTAGTGTAGTGTGTTGGTCTATCACCCGGCTGACTATATCCAGAAGTAGGTCAACCTCCTAACCGAATGAATCTAGAAGATGTGTGATGAACCATCAATGCTTGATGTTCCAATACCCCCCCATCAGCACACATATTTAGAGATTTAGGAGGTGAAATTACACGATATTGACACCCCCCCATAATTGCAACTTCCTAAATCCTAAGAGCATCGTGTGAAGCTTCATAAATATAGCTTCAACTAAAGGTTTGGTGAAGATATCAACAATCATCATCTGTTCTGTAATATTCAAGAGAGACAATGTTCTCATCAACCAACTGTCTCAAATGGTGAGCATGGAGTTCCACATGCTTCTCTTACTATGGGAAATAGGTTTGTCAGTAGATTGTAGTCAAGGTATGAAGAGGAAGGCCAAGTTCTCCCAAATGTTCATGGATCCGTACTGATTTATTACCTACTTGAATGACACCACGATATTGTTGTTTTTTAGTCGATAAGGATACTAACTTATGTTTCTTGAAAAACCACACCAATGGTCTAGTGCTATAGAAAAACACATAGTCAGATCATCATTGTCGCCAACCCAATCAAAGTCAGTGAAGCCAACCAAAAAATCTGAACTTCGACAATACTTGACAACAAAATGAGTAGTTCCCTTGAGATAATGGAAAATTTGTTGGACTACTTTCCAGTGACTTTATTTAAGGTCTTGCATGAACTAAGAAATCACACTAACAACAATGGAAATGTCAGGTCCACTATGAGTGAGATAAATAAGATTTCCAACCAATTTTCGATAAAGTGTAGCATTGATAGCGGGTGTTTGACAATTTTTATTTAAGCTTTACTCCATATTAAAAAGGAGTAGCACAAGGATTGAAATTATCCATATTAAAATGTGTCACAAATCCATTACATATGTAGACTAAGATGGTCTAAAAACATCTTCAAAATCCCTCAAGACTAGATGGTCTTCAATGCTTTCTACTTTACCTTTGGCTTCCTCCTCCATATGGGCTGCAAACACCTGACATCCCTTCCTGAAGATCTTCTTCAAATGCATAGTTGAAATATTTCTAACATCTACGGCTATTGGAATGCCTTGAATCTTACCTTGCTTCCCTTCCTCATCAAGACATGTGATTGTCTTGTTGTAACAGTCTAAAACAACATGATGTTTTTCCAACCAATCTATACCAATTAGGCAGTCATATGAACAAAATGGTATGATGTTTACATATACCTTCATGTTGAGTCCATTCATGTCTATTTGACAATCCTTAACCAACTAATTGATATTCCTCTTAAGCCCCATGGATAACTGAACTAACCAATATTTCTTATGCTTACTTCTTTGCAAGTGAAATATTTCAACAATGTTATAATTTATGTAACTATGGCTAGCTCTGGAATCAATTAAAATTGCTATGGGTTGGTTATAAATCTTACCTTCCACTTTGATCATGGGGGATTGATATTCTGCATGCTTGTTGTCCAAGGCTACATAAATCCTTGGAATATTTCCTCCCATGTATTCCATTGTTTTATCCTCTTGAATGTTGTGTACAATCATCATTCTTTCTCCTTTATGAGGGTAGTCTCTACATAAGTGATTCCCTTCACATCCCCAACATTGAACAGGCTACTTCCTTGGTCTTTTCCCAAATGAATCTGCATTATTTTGATCATTTTCGGGTTCTTGGCCTTGTTGATTTGCTTGGGAATTATTTATGAAAAAGGGTGTCTTAAAACCTTTATTCCTTTGATCCTTTTTCCCTTTCATATTGTCATTCCAAGTGTTGGTTGTGGAGCCTGATTATCTTCCTGACTCATAGGTCATTTTTCCAAATGTGTTTATACCCCATGAAGATTGTACACTCTTCCATGTGGGGGGTTACATGGGGGGATTTCGCCCCTTACGAGGTCTGGGGGGGGCATCCCCCCGACTGGGGAGTCTAGAGGAAGGTGGGCCCTCGATGAGGGTTCAGGGATGAAGCACCCAAAGGAAAAATTTCCTTGTAAATGTGTATTTTAATTTCATAGTAAATCTATATTGTTCATTATAAGGCTGCAGATCTGACGATAGAAGTTATGTTAGGGTTTTGGTTTTTCCTAGAAGGAAACCCTCTTTTATGAGGGAATAGTATTGTGGTTATGGATCATTGTGAATATTCTATTCTGGGAGAGAAGACTCTAAGAGAGAGAAGAGGAAGTTACAATGGGTGTGTTGTAGGTTGTATCCCTTCATTTTGTTGGATAATAAAAAGGAAGGACCTAGCAATTTCTCTAGTGTGTGTAGCCCACACTGGGTGAACCACATATATTTGTGTCTCTATTTTATTGTGTATCTTCTGTGTTTTATATCCACATTTGTTTTATTTTATTGTTCCACAATCCTGTTTTTCTAACAACTGGTATCAGAACGAAAGGTAACTCTCAGGAAAAGAGGGTTCCTGGTTCGAGTGGGAGCAATGGCGGAAGATGGAAATTTTAGGGTCAAGAAATTTAACAGCCAAAACTATCAGTTATGGAAGATGCAGATGGAAGATTATTTATATTAGAGGGATTTGTTCCTACCATTGGGTGGAATAGAAAAGAAGTCGTCGGCCATGAAGGACGAAGAATGGGAGGTTCTTGACAGAAAGGCACTAGGAATGATATGGTTGAGCCTGGAAGCATCGGTGGCTTTCAATATTTAGAAAGAAAACACAGCAAAGGAGTTGATGGACGCATTGGATAAATTGTATGAAAAAATCTCGGCATACAATAAGGTATTTCTAATGAAGATATTATTTAATATGAAGATGTCAGAAGGTGGGTCTGTTGCAGATCATTTAAATGAATTTAATATGGTTACTAATCAGCTAAGTTCTATAAAAGTGGACTTTGATGATGAGGTCAGGGCTCTTCTAGTATTGTGCTCATTGCCAGAAAGATGGAATGGCTTGGTCATGGCTGTAAGTAAATTTGTCTTTGGTTCAAACACTTTAAAATTTGATGATGTTGTTGGTGTTATCCTTAGTGAGGAGATGTAATGGAAAAGAACAGGTGAGACATCAGGTAATGCGTTAAACATGGATAATGGGAGAAGATAAAAGGATAGAGGAAAGGTCTTAGGGAACTATGGGAATTCTAGGAAGGGCATATCCAAATCTAGACTGGGAAAGATAGAGTGTTATAATTGTGGGAATAAAGCACATCTGAAGAAAGATTGTAGAGCTCCAAAGAAACAAAGAGATGGACAACAACAGAAAAATCAAGAAGCAAATGTAACAGGTGATGTGTTACAAGATGCTTTGATTATTTTTGTAGATACTATTTTTGAGTCTTGGGTAGTATATTCAGGGGATTCATTTCATGCCACACCCCATAGGAAACATTTTCTATGTTATGTTCAAGGTGATTTTTGATAGGTTCTTTTGGGAGATGATGCACCCTGTAAAATTGTTGGAATGGGAAAGGTAAAAATAAAGAAAATGAATTGAAACCAATTGTTGTTGAAAGAGGCAACACATGTTCCATATCTAAGGAAAAATATAATTTCAACAAGGAAGTTGGAAAGTGAAGGTTGTATATCTATATTTACAGATAAGGCGTGGAAGCTCACCAAAGGATCACTGGTGATAGAAAAAGGAGAGAAAGTAGGTACATTGTATTTATGTACTGGTAATATTGATTATTCTATCTCTTTAGCTTATAAAGAAGTGGATAGAATACTGTGGCATCATAGTCTTGGACACATTAGTGATAATGGGATGCAGATACTTCACAAAAGAAATTTCTTGCCAAATCTTAAACAAATTGATTTGGATTTCAGTGAGCATTGTGTTTATGGAAAACAGAAGAGAGTCATATTTCTCAGAGTTGGAAAAGAAAATAAGAGTGAAAGGTTAGATCTTGTGCATACATATGTATGGGGACCATATTGGGTATCATCTCTTGGTGGATCTCATTATTATGTCACTTTTATTGATAATGCAACTAGAAAAACTTGGGTTTATTGCATTCGACAAAAATTTGATGTTTTTAATACTTTTAAGAAATGGAAAGCTTTGGTTGAGAATGAGACAGGAAAAAGGTTGAAGTTTCTCAGATCAAACAATGGAGGTGAATATTGTAGAAAAGAGTTTTATTATTATTGTTCATACCATGGGATTCGTAGAGAGAAACTAGTTACAGAAACACCACAAGAAAATGGTGTGTTAGAAAGGATGAACAAGACAATCATGGAGCATGCAAGGAGTATGAGATTGCATTTTGGGTTTCCCTTACAATTCTGGGAATATGTTGTAGATATTGTTGTTTACTTAATAAATAGAGGAAATTCAATCTCTTTGAATGGTGGAATTCCAAAGGAATCATGGACAGGTAAAAAGGTAAACTATTCTTTTTTGAAAACTTTCGGTTGTGAAGCATTTGTCCATATTGATAAAGAAAATAGAACAACGCTTGAGGAAAAATCCAAGAAGTGTACCTTTATTGGATACAGTGTTAATGATTTTGGTTATCACTTATTGGATTATGAAAATCAAAAAATAATTAGGAGAAAATATGTCATATTCAATGAGAAGGTCATGTACAAAGATAAGTTGCAAGGAAAGATACAAGAAAAAGAAAAACCAGAATACATAGTGCTTGATGAGATCACTGAAGAAGAAATTCCAAAGGTACCAGAAAATCAAAATGTACAACAATAGGAGCAATAGGTACCTCAAAATCCTTCAAGTGTTATTTAGAAGATCTACCAGGTTAAGTAGACCCCCTGAACGATAATCTCTTTCATTGTATTATTTATTGTTGACTGATTCAGGTGAACCAGAATGTTATGAAGAGGCATTGCAGGCAAACACTAAAAAGAAGTGGGAGAAAGGCATGAAAGAGGAAATGGATTCCTTGGTAAATAACCAGACTTGGGACTTGGTTCAGTTGCCTACAGGAAAAAGAGAATTGTAGAATAAATGGATTTACAAGTTGAAGGCAGAAGAAGGAGGGCAAAAATGGTACAAGGCTAGACTTGTTGTAAAGGGGTTTGCACAAAAGAAAGGTATATATTTTGATGAAATATTTTCTCATGTTGTTAAAATGACTTCAATTAGGACTATTTTAAGTCTTGTGGTAGTAAAATATTTTCATCTTGAACAGTTAGATGTAAAAACATCTTTTCTCCATGGGGATTTGGAGGAAGAGATTTATATGCAGTAACCACATGTGTATGAGGTCAAAGGGAAGGATAATTTGGTATGCAGGTTGAAGAAGAGCTTGTATGGCCTAAAGCAAGATCCAAGGAAGTGGTATTTGAATATTGACATGTTTATGATAGAACAAGGTTATAGTAGTTGCCATTTTGATCACTGTGTTTATTTTAAAAGGCTAGAAAATGGAATTTATATTATCTTTCTATTGTATGTAGATGACATGATTCTTGCAGGGTCTAATATGCAGTATATAAATGTTCTCAAGAAGAAATTAGCTAATTCATTTGTGATGAAGGATTTGGTTGCTACAAAGAAAATCCTTGGTATGAAAATAAGAAGAGACAAGAAAAATCGCAAAATGACATTGTCTCGGGGTGAGTACATAGAGAAGTTGTTAGAGAGGTTTAGAATGCAGAATGCAAAACCAGGTAGTACACCTTTAGCCAGCCATTTCAAATTAACTAAGGAAATTTGTCCCAAGACACAGAAGGAGATAGAACACATGTCCAGGGTCCCTTATTCATCAACAGTTGGTAGCTTGATGTATGTGATGGTTTGCACAAAACCAAATATTTCACATGTTGTGGGAGTTGTAGGTAGGTATATGAACAATCTAGGTAAAGAACATTGGGAGGCATTAAAGTTGATTCTCAGGTATTTGAGAGGTACTACTACTCATGCATTGTGTTTTGGAGGTTCAGACACTGTTCTACAAAGATATTTTGATTCAGATATGGCAGGCGATAAAGAGAGTAGGAGGAGCACCATGGGGTATGTTTTTACTATAGCTAGAACAAAAAAAAGTTGGATTTCGAAACTGCAAAAGGTTGTTGCACTTTCAGCAACAGAGGAAGAGTATGTTGCTGCTACAGAGGCTAGTTAAGAAATGATTTGGTTATAGAGGTTTATGGAGGAATTGCGAAAGAAGAAGGAGAATATCAGGTTGTACATGACAGTGAGAGTGTCATTCATCTTGAAAAGAACTCATCATTTCATTCAAAGACTAAGCATATACATCTCAAGTATCATTTCATATGATCCATCTTGGAAGATGGACATTTGAAGTTGGAAAACATACATACTAGCCAGAATCCTACATACGTGTTAACAAAGGGAGTGACCAGGGATAAACTGAGTTCCTGTTCAATTTTATTTGGTCTTCAAGCATGAAGGTGAAGATGAGAAATTTTCCAGGTCCAATAAGGATCATATTCCAACAGATACATCAGCAGTGGAGTTGTTGAGATCAATCTCCAAGTGGGAGATTGTTGGTTGTGGATCCTAATTATCTCCCTGATTCATAGGTCTTTGTTTTCAGTCGTGTTTATACCCCATGAAGATTGTCCACCCCTCCACGTGGGGGGTTGCAGGGGGGGCTTCCCCCCCTTGTGGAGTCTGGGGGCAAGTAGGCCCCCGATGGGGGTTCGGAGGAGAATCCCCTGAAGGAAAACTTTCCTTGTAAATGTATATTGTAATTTCATAGTAAATATGGATCGTTCATTATAAGGTCGTAGATATGACAATAGAATTTATGTTAGGGTTTTTTTTCCTAGAAGGAAACCCTCTTTTATGAAGGAATAGTATTGTGGTTGTGGATCATTGCGAATATTGTATTCTGAGAGAGGAGACTGTGAGAGAAAGAATAGGAAGTTACAACAGGTGTGTTGTAGGTTGTATCCCTTCATTTTGCTAGATAATAAAAATGAAGGACCTGGAAATTTATTTGGTGGATGTAGCCCACACTCGGTGAACCATGTATAAATGTGTCTCTATTGTATTATGTATCTTTTGTGTTTTATTTCCACATTTGTTTTATTTTATTGTTCCGCAATCCTATTTTTCTAACACCAAGCCTTTTGGAAAACTGGCCTTCATTTTCTTTGCTCATAAAGGTGCCTTTCTCTCCTTATGGCTTCCTCCAAGGTCTTGGGGTTATCATATTAAATCTTGTCACTATAGAAATATTTGTATTTTAACCTTCTCATCCTTGATGAACTCAACATACACCAGCAATTCAAAGAATTGCTTCTCATATTCCTCCATTGTCATGGTTCCCAACTTGAGCTTAAAGAACTCTTTCATCTTTCTCTCATAGTAATGCTCGGACAAATATTTCTCTTGGAAATATCCTTTGAACTTCCTCCATGAGATTCTCTTCTCATCGAGGTTCTTGGTTTGCTTAAGTTGATCCCACCACAATGTTTCCTTTCCTTGCAAGTTGTGGGTGGAAATCCTAGCTTCTACATGGGATGGGTAGTCATGCAGCTGGAAATATTTATTCATTTCCAACAAAAATGCCTCTACCTCTTCTCCTTTCCTATGCTCACCATTGCAAGTAGGTGGCTTTATTTTCATGAGTTCACCTTGCAAGATGCCTACCTCAGTCCTTCTTCTTTGCCTCCGAATAGGAGACACACTTGGGATGCTTCCTAGCCCTGAGCTTGCATGATTTATTCTAGTGGAATGCCTTGGAGAATGATGGATCCTGCTCATGCTCCTTGACTACCTATCATTTCCATGATCACCCCCTTTGTTGTGAGATCTAGATGTTGATACTTGTCTAGCACTAGTTGCTTGCTTGGTGCAAAAATATTTGTTAACTTGCTTATGCAACATGTTCAAGCTCTGAAGTATCTCTTCCTGAGCCTTCATAATCCTTTCATTATTAGCCTTGTAGCTTTTCACTTCCCTATGTAGACTTCTCATAGTGACAAGCTCTTGCCTATTTGTTCTTCCATTTGACTATGTCTCAACATTCCCCATGTTGATATGCAGACCTCTAAACTCTTCCTCATGGTTGTAATATCTTTGAGCATATTCCATAACTCCAGTCCTCATATAGGAACTAAAGTCTATTTTTATACTTCTAATTCTGCAAGAAATGTGAAGGTAATAATTGTTGTTAGAACATGCATATTATAAAACATTTTATTAATGAGAATACATGGTACTTCTTCATTAATTTCTGAATGACACATTGCACTAATTTAAATTTTGATTTTCTTGATGCATCCCTCGAAGAAACAACTTTCCAATGACTAAACACTTGCCCAACATTGAGCTCTGGGTTGAAATTTATAGTTTTATGAAGTTCTTGTATAGGTCTACAACATCTCTAGAGATATGAAGTCCTGAATGTTCCTTCGTTGATCTATATTAATGGATTCATCGTGGATCTAAGTCATACTTCTTCTGCATACCTTTCATGAACCCACCACCAACACTTAGTTTATTTTTCCTTCACAGACTTGCAGACTTATAAAATTGTAACCTTCTTTCATAAGTCCATCTGGAAGTCTCAACACTTAGTCATTTTTCCACTTCTTCAGACTCATGAACTCGCAACCTTGTAACTTTTCTTCCATAAGTCCATTTGAAGATTCTCAACACTTAGTCATTTTTCTAGTTCTTTGAACTCACGAACTCACAACCTTGTAACTTTTCTTTCATAAGTCTGTCCGAAAAGTCTCAACACTTAGTTGTTTTTCCACTTCTTCGGACTCACAAACTCACAAACTCACAATCTTGTAACTTTTCTTTCATAATTCCATCTGAAAAGTCTCAACACTTAGTCATTATTCCACTTCTTCATACTCGTGGACTCACAAACTCACAACCCTGTAAATTTTCTTTCATAAGTTCGTATGAAAAGTATCAACACTTAGTTATTTTTCCACTTCTTCAGACTCATGGACTCACGGACTCACAATATTGTAACTTTTCTTTCATAAGTCCATCTGAAAACTTTCAACACTTAATCATTTTTCCACTTCTTTGGACTTACGGACTCACAGACTCCCAATATTTTAACTTTCTTTCATAAGCCCATCTAAAAATTCTCAACACTTAGTCATTTTTTCACTTCTTCGGACTCGCAGACTCATGGTCTCACAATATTGTAACTTTTCTTTCATAAGTTCATTCAAAAAGTCTCAACACTTAGTCATTTTTCCACTTCTACATTCCATTAATTGGCCCCTCGACTTCGCAGGAACTTCTATACCAGTGTGCATACTTTGGTGTCATGCACCAATATCTACTAAGCACAAACTTTGTGTCGCACACCAATATTTTGAGTCCATTGTAAGCATAACATTGCACGCACACCAAGGAATTTGTATTGCACTCTGCCAACACTCCAAATGCACACCTTGTGCATCACATTATTATTTATGTGCCACAAACTATGCACCCTGTGATGCCAAACTTTAGCATGATTTTCCACACACCCATCTTCTATGCACACCACCAATTATACATAGCACAGTGCCAAAATATAGTGTACACACCCTGTGGACTATTAGTTTCTATGCAATCCCAAATATTTTTGATGCTTAAATAATTTTTCCATAATTTTGATGCATAAAATTGGGGATTTTTCCAAATCCCAGACAATTGCTTCTAATTGTCCATCATGGACACACTGTAACTTGAAATTTAGCTACTCACCAATTCAACTTTCTGTGAGAATCTGCTTCGGCATTATGCTAACTCGGCTCATCCAGGATCAATGTTGAAAATTGGGCTCTAATACCACTTTGTAACATACCCAATCACCATGGTTGGGTCATGTCACGAACAAATTCCTCTCTATTAGCTATGATACCATTTTAGTAATGTACTTAGCCTCTAGCTAGGAAAAAATATGTGCGGAATACATATAACATGAAACTTCTGCTAATTAAAGCAATTTTTTTACTATTAGCCGATTTCCTATAGCTTACAATTACGAATTAAAATAGATTTAGCTACTATATTTAACCACAAAAAGAATCATCTACAGCATGCTAATAACCAACATGAATTTCATCTAAACAACTCATTACAACAGCATAAAATCACTTCCAAATACACAGAGTTCATGCACAACAATTAAATACATAATTTAACATAACAACAAGATAAAAATACTCATATTTTCACAACAGTTGTGAAACCAGATGCTTGGGATGGATGTTCCACCCAACCATAGATTGACTATTCCAAATATCAACAACCAGTCACCCCCGAGCTGAAGCTATAAATCCATAAAAGAGGGTGGTCTCTCACAATCCACTCATAGCTCATAAAACTCTCAACCCAACTGATATTTTCCTACAACTATATCGATTTTTCGATCAACTCTCTTCCTCTTGACTTGTCCAACCCAAGGAATGCACCATTATTTTATCAAGGTTAACTTAATGGATATGCCATCCATTTATCAAGGCTAACTCAAGGAATGAACCATTCTTTTATAAAGGTCTCTCTGGCATAGGTAGCTAGGAATCTCTCACTTGGGAAATCAAGGGAAACCGCTTCTAGAAAAACTATCAGCAAACCCATAAAAAACACTTGTTGTTACAGTGAAACTCATGTAGGATCTCACTCTTTCATCCTGACAATCAGGATTCAGTTCTCCAGCTCAAATTCTCTCTATTTACGCTCCAGTTACGCTCCAAAATTCGCCCTTCTTCCCCTTTGACTTACTACACTCTCAATTCCTCTTCCTTCCTTTAGCTTTCCTTTATTGACTCGCACTCTTCCCCAAGCTGATTTTACTTAACCCCCATGTACCCAATAAATCTAGGATGTGACCACTCACACCCACCCTCTTACATGTATTCAATGATTGGCTTTGGGAACACTCAATCAGAAATTGGAAGGTTCATATACAATAGCAGATTTAAGAAAATGAGTTAAATCCATACACATGGGTAATTCCCCCCTTAGACCCCCTCTTGGACATTATCCTATAAAATCCACTCTCTTGTGGATTAATTCAGCCCTCATATCTGTTTATGTCCCCTTAGCAGCTGGCATCACAATTTATTATTAAAATATTGAAATACAATTCGCATATTACATCGCTTCACCATTGATCCAGATTATTTTTGGCACGAAATGAGATTGGAGATATAATAAAGAAATGTACAAAGATATATCAGATATTCAATAATATAACATAGATTTATTAGAGATATAACCATAAACACAGAGATACAGTAATACACAATTTCTATTAATGAGCGAAATGTACAAAACTGTAGAAATACATAGTGAAAGACTCACTAGAATGGTGGTAGTTTATCTTTGAGAAGAGATGTGATGGCTACTCACAGTCGAAAGAATAAAATTATTACAATCAGGCTCCAAAAGAATTTTTAACATAAATAAAATCCAAAACCCTAACCCCGAAAGATGAAAAGCCAATAGTTTTCTGGACCCCGTTTTGGGTAGTTTGGTGTATCAACTTCCCGAGGGTGTAACTTTGGCATACGATATTGATTTGGAGTAGACGATAGCTCGTTGGAAAGGTATAGATGATCATATTCATTTTGGGGGATCAATCAAAGCCTATGGATATAATTAAGGTTGTTGATCATGGAAAAACTTCATTTAGTCCCTCAAAATGGCCCTGGAAGTTTAGGAACCGAAAAAAACTGCTAAAATAGTAAATTTCCACAAGACTGTTTTGAGCCAGTTGGAATAGCTCAGTGGCCACCAATATCCACCTAGATCAACACACACTCCTTAGGAATCAATGGTCTCCATTGCATTGATTTCTTGAGGGAGAGGGGAAAGCGTTTGTTGAATCCGAATCTTTATAAGTTACTTGCCTTGTTGGATAAGTTGCGTTGCTTCTCTTGTTGAAGGTTATCATGAACTTGTTGTTGGCGAGGTTGAATCTATTCAACCAACTTGTTTTATCTTGGCTTGACTAGGCAGTGTGTAGGCACCCATGTAGGTGAAGAAACAATATCTTCTTTCTCTTCTACAATCTACTTCTGATGGATAGAAAGGTCTTGGGCCAAGGATGCAGTGGTTGCAGTGTCCTTTTGTTCACCTTTTGAAAACATTATGAAGGGGATGAATTTTGTAGTATGAGAGATTACCTTGTGACACTGTTTTGGTGGGATAGTAGTCGTAACTACCTCTATTATCCTATAGAGATGACGCCCCAGAGTAAAAATGACACTACGGGGTCGAGACTCATAAATAGCATGGTGTTTCCACATATATGGCTGGCCCAAAATAATATCACATACATCTAGCGGGGAAACATCACATAATACCTCATCCTTGAAGGGTTGAATTTCATATGACAATCAACATTGTTGGCTGACATGAAGATCTCATCCTTGGTGAAGCCACCCGATGTTGTATGGTTGCGGGTGTGGTGTTGTAAAAAATCCCAACTGTTTGACGACCTCTATTGAGATGAGTTTTTTTTGGCTTCCGCTATCAACAACAAAATGAAATGGGGTCCCCTTCACCCAAATGTGTGAATGGAAGAGGCGCTCCCCCTCTTCAGGATCTACTGGTTCTTCTGGTTGAACTGTTGCGATTGCGACAATAGTAGTGGGGTATGCGTCGATGATTTTTCTTCTTCCATTATTTCTTGAATCATATTATGAATCTGGGTTCAGATATTTTTCTTTGATCTCGGCCACCAATGATTATTTTGAGTGACATTCATCGATGTTGTGCCAGGGGATTTTGTGGAAATTGTACCACTTTCAAGTGTCCTTCTTCGTCTTTCCGTGACCCTTCTTTTCATGTGGCTTAGACTGGTTTTCAGGAGGTTATTTGTTAGGGTTATCTTTATCATATTTTGGTTTTTGCGGATTTGCAGACCTGAACTCTTGTTTGTTCTAGTGCCTAAATTTCTTCTCGATTTTGACAACATATCAATAGGAATCTCCTAGCGATGAGTTTTCTAGAAAGTCCATTTCAATTTGGATGTACCTATGTAGAGCCTCACGGTATTTCAAAACCAAATGTCGCTCATAATATTTGATACCCAACTTGGTGTGCAAGGTATGGAAGGTATTGGTGGAATCTAACACTACTTTTCCCCTCTCTTGATGCAACATGGTCCATCTCATGTATTGGTCATCATAGTTACCAATAGGGTAATATTGTTCCTTGACCACATCCACAAAAAAATCCCAAATGGGTTCGACCCCATATATTCCAGATTCTTCTATGTAAATTTTCTCCCATTAAGTTTCCCACCAATTTTTAACATGGGGGGGAGCCTTGAGGAGTGTGAAGGTGATATTTTCCCTGTCGAAAAAATTGTGAACAAAGAAATAACCTTCTAGCATATTTAACCATTTTTTAGGGAGTCTACATCTGTTTGACCTTCAAATACGGGAATATCAAAATTAAACTATACCTTGAAAGTAGAGGTTCCTCCAAAATGGCCACTTGATGAAGAGGTTCCTATTGTTATTGAGAGGCGTTGAAGGATGTGGGAAAAATTCTACATCATTTCTTCCCTCTGTCACGTGAGAGCTTGCTCAAGCAACAGATTAATAGAATCTTCTGCTCCATCATTTTTCTTTTCTTCTTCCATGGAGGTTTTATTGGGTGTGCAAGAGCGATTTTCCTCAAGAGAGACAAGCTCGAGACCCAACTTGCTATACTCAGACCTCATCAGGGACATGCACTGAAAAACGATCAAGAGCAGCCTTCTCTGATACAACTGATCTCGATTATTTTCCACATGAAACAAGAGTGGAGATATAATAAATAAATGTACAAATATATATCAGATATCCGATAATATAACATATATTTATCAGAGATATAACCATAAACACATAGATACATTAATACACAATTTATATTAATGAGCGAAATGTATAAAACTGTAGAAATACAAAGTGAAAGACTCACTAGAATGGTGGCAGCTTATCTCTGAGAAGAGATGTGATGGCTACTCACATTCGCAAGAATATGATTATTACAATGAGACTCCAAAGACATTTTTAATATAAATAAAATCCAAAACCCTAACCCTGGAAGATGAAAAGCCAACATTTTTGTGGACCTTGTTTTGGGTAGTTCGATGTATCAACTTCTCGGGGGTGTAACTTTGGCATATGATCTTTGTTTGGGGCACATGATAGCTCATTGGAAAGATATCGATGAGGAGATTCATTTTGGGGGCTCAATCAGAACCTTTCGCTATCATTGAGGTTACTGATCATGAAAAAACTTCATTTAGGCCCTCAAAATGGCCATGAAATTTTAGGGACCGAAAAACTGCTAAAAATAGTAAATTGACGGAAGATTGTTTTGCGCCAATTGGAATAGGTGGGTGGCCACTGATATCAACCTATATCAGCCATAGCCACATATTGTATCTACATAATCATTAATCAAACTAGGGATTATGATGGGGATGTTACAAATATGGGTGAATCTAAGATTGTTTCGAATCCTTTCAATGATTCGAAACAAGGGTCGATGGAATGAGTAATGAACACGAGAAATGGTCATCCAAAAAAATGATCGTGAATAAGGGGTGGTGATCGTGGCTAATTATGGCAGAGTATGGTCAATGGGATTATACCAATCAAATAAGGTAATGGATACAAATGCAGATATTATGGGGCTATTAGGTGGAGTATGAAGATTAATGATATGGAAAGAAATAGGATAGGTATATCATTTAATTGGTGGAGATATATCATAGGTAATTTTCAATGCGATTTTTCCATAGCTTTAATCAATCAAAAGAATTAAGAATAAAATGATTACCTCAAGTTTACCTTGATTTTACTTTAAGATGCATGCTTGGACAAGAGTTGAATTTGTTGTAGTTTATATTGAACCTGTAGGATCATTAGATGCTTTGTTGTTGAACTATCTGAAATGTTGATGTACAAATGGAAGTGTTGCTGGTGTTTTGTCATTCTTGGATACAAAGAAGTGAATTTTTGTTGTTGTAGGCCTGTGGACTTGGTGTAGACCTACTGATAGGAAGAATTTAGAGTTTCTTGGGCAGCTCCAAACTCTCACTCATGGAGTTGTTGAACTATAGATGATGATCAATATTCTTTTCAACAAGTCATAGCTCATCCTGTAACTAATACAATGATCTTGTAACTACATAAGGTAATGGTTACAAGACTACTCAATGGGTATCAGACTGCCTATAACTATTGAAGCCATTAAATTTTTTACTATTTTTGATTTGATCACTGAAATGAGTTATATCAAGTCCAAAAGTTGTTGATAATATAGAAACTGAAAACATAGAAGCTATTGAAATACAAACTGGGCCTGAATATGTCGAACTGAAACCAAGGAAAAAGGAATGTTGCAATTTTTTGTTGATATCACATAGTCTTCAACCACTACCCATATCTATGGTACAATTCTCATCATGTTAATAAAGGTGTTGATGTCGAACATGAAGAGAAATTGTTGGATTATCGAACATTAAGTTATGTCATTAACCAACTTGAAGAAACTCACCTTTGATGATAATGAGTGATTAAAATACCTTAGTGCATATTTACGGGTACAAATAAATGTGTTGATTCCGAGTCACCTACAAGATTTTTCAACCAAGAGGCATTTATGTATCCCCATGATTAAAAACAAGGAAATATTCCATTAAGGTACGCAAATTCCAGGGCACTAAAAAGTCTCTAACCTCATCCCCAGATAATGTGTTTATGTCTATGGGGTAAGGTTTGTGAGAGGAAAGGAATTAAGGAATCCTCCATCAATTGACATGAGCACGAAACAAAATTATTTTGAAGGACAAGATTACAACAATATAGATATAGGAATTTATTAGAAACTTATGATGAATCATTGAAACACTGGAATTAAATTGCAGCAAGGGTGGTTTCCAACTTTGATGTTAAGATGACAAGGATGGTTATCCCAATCTCTATAACAAGAAATCTTTTCAGATACCAACTTTGTTTCCTGACACTGTCAAAATTAGTCATAGAAAAACTTCTTTTTTGGGGGACAAAACCAACTTATACATCTTATAGTCAACAATGTCCTTTTTATTTAAAATAAATGGGGAATGTCTACCCACCAGTTTCCTGATTTTCAAGCAGGCTCCTTGTCCAAATGCACCATAAAAACAATTTTCACAAAAGGACATTATTATTTTTCTTTAATTTGTTTTTCTCTTTTTTTCCTTTTTGTTATATAATTGTTTATTTGAGGAAGAAAGAAAGAAAGGAATCAAAGTGAGGTAGAGGAAGGTGGAGAATCCTCCCTACTTAACACCTCCATCTTGTATTGTTGTTGAACATACTGCACAAAGTCCTCTCAGCTGATAGTTTGTTTATATAATCTCAATCGATTCCCATTGACTAAGAAGGAGATTCCTCCCTCATTGAGGGTCTTGATCTTCACGGATCCATTGTCAAAGACATGTACAATATCATATGGTCCCAACCAACATGTGGTGAACTTTCCCTTAAATTGTTTAAACTTGGAATAAAAAAGGAGAGCC
>JZKD02S1076774.1:457350-492510 GCA_000966675.3 Picea glauca
GAAATGGAAGACAAAATTCCAAATGGGATTCCACCATTTGATGGAAGCAATTTTGAATACTGGAGTAATAGAATGAAAACTTACTTGAAAGATCTTGGGGCAGATGTTTGGTTCTTAGTTGCTTTAGGATACAATGCTTTGAAGAAACCAAAGACCGCAACTCAGAAGGAAGAAAAAAGGAACAACAAATTGGCAATAGATACCATCCTGGATGGATTGACAGATTCAGTGAAATCCAAGGTGGGATCATGTGCATCATCAAAAGAGATTTGGGACAAGCTACAAGACATTTATGTAAGGGAAGATGCAGAAGAAGAAGAAGAAGTTGAAGCAAATTACAACATCTCAGATTTCAAGGAAGAAAATAGAGGTCAATTCTTTTGCTTTAATTGTGAAGGAGTAGGTTATGTTGAATTTGAATGTCCTTATCCAAGGATTGAAAGAAATGACACTGAAGAAGAAAATGGCAGTTTGTAGCTTTGTGGCTGAAGTTATGACAGTTATAACATTCGAGCTCATTGTTCAGTAGGTCAAAGTGATTGGTGCTACATTGTCTATTCATTGGTTGCTTATTTCTATGTTGTAAAGATTGCCTATTTCTTGACCTCCTCAGTTGCATGTCTCTAAACGTATTTGACAGTTTACAATCTTATGACCAAAATTAGAACAGTAAAAATAGTAGCCATGAAACAAATTTTGGTACCTGGGGGATGGCCTTCTTCTTGGCATTTTTGTCTCCATATTCTAATCTCTTTGTTTTTTATCAGGGATTATCTTGTCTTTATTAGCTTTAGGTGACAGAGTACTCTCATGGTCTGATTGTCTGCTAGCTCAGAACTTGATCATCTTTACTGGCTCTTTGCTTTCTGGTTGTTTGTTGCTTGAACCATTTACATAACCTAAACTAGTCTTCAACAACGAAGATCTCTATTTCCTTAGAATGTCGTTTAGTTCTGTTGTGGCTTTAATGCTTGGAAAGTTTTGAAGATACAATATTTTAAACCTCTCCATCTCTTTTCTAGTTTTTACTACCTCTTCTTCCAAGGCTTCACATCTTGCCTTCTTTTATGATAATTGTTGTTTCAGGATGTCCTCTATTTTCTTTGCCTCTTCTAATTCCACTTTTAGCATGGAAAAGTCTTCATTAGGTTCTTTATTGTCTTTTTCAACCTGTATCAACAATTGTTTTTTCCTTTTCTTCTTAGATACGAGTCAAGCAATTTCTTCTAGAGCACTGATAAGTTCTCCTTCCAAGTCAACCACAACTTCCTCATCGTCAACATTACTTCCTGTGCTTTTATTATCATAATCCTCTTGGGACATAAGAATAAAGTCATTAACCTTATCTTTACACGAGGAGTCACTATCTGTGTCTTCTGAAGAGTCATCATTGTTTACGGATAAAATTTTCTTTTTACCAAATCTCTTGGGTTTGAACTTCTTTTCTCCTTCATAATTATGATCATGCTTCTTGTGTGGACACTTAGATGCAAAGTGACCTATCTTTCCACAGTTGAAACATTTGAAGGTAAATTTTCCTTGGTACTTTCCTGATCCTTTCTTTAGTCTTCTCACAAATTTTGCTTCAATTTCATCAGGCTCAGAATCCTCATTCTTATCAGTGTTAAATGATGCTTCTCTAGAAGTGGATTTATCTTTACCTATCCTCATTTCATATGCAGTAAAAATTCCTAGAAGTTTATCAAAAGGTATATTTTTCAGATCATTAAGTTCTTCTATAACAGAGACCTTTGGGTTGAACCTATCTGGCAAATATCTTAAAATCTTCTAGACTAAAACTACGTCTTCAAACTTCTCACCAAGACTCTTCATGGCATTCACTAGTTATTTAACTCTCAGAAAGTACTTCCCAACAATTTCATCCTCTTTCATCTTTAATTGTTCAAACTGTAATTTGTAGGTTTGAATCTTGGCATCCTTTACCTTCTCTTTAACTTCATAACTGCTAATGAGTTTGTCCCACATTTCTTTGGCAGATTCTAAATGCATAACTTTTACAAATTTTTCTTTTGCAAGCCCACTCAGAATAACATTCATAGCCTTAGTGTTAAATCTGAATTCTAGCTTTTCATCCTTAGAATCTAGTACAATTGGCTTTACATAACCAGTCTCAACCACATCCTAGACATCTCCACCTAAATCCATTATGTAGGTTCTCATCCTAACTTTCCAGAAGGCAAAGTTTGTTCCATTGAACATGGGGGACTTATTGGTTGAAGTTCCTTCATGGATAGTCATGTTCAAGCTCTAGGATCTACCCTTATATAGAAGGAACCGGCTCTGATATCAATTGTTGGACAAATGAGAGGGGGGGGTGAATCAGTTGTTACTGTGCTTAAACAACTATGCCCATTTTAAACTCTTTACAAAACACTCAATGACGATCACAATGATGCAAGGAAGTAAACAATAAAATATTAAACATCAATCACACACATGCAATATACAGGCACAGATATTTCCTGAGGAAACCCATAAAGGGAAAAACGTCTTCTTCTTGATATGATAAATAATCTTTATTTTCTTTACATTATCATTCTTATGAGCTCCAACTCCTCTTGAGGCTACAACCTCTGTTTTACAAGCAACAAGTTGTTGAGAGCACCAAGTCTCTGATTTCTCTAGCACCCACTAGAAGGAAGCACCAACTCCCTGAGTGTTTCAGCACCAACTGGATGGAAGCACCAACTTCCAGTCACATAGTCACCAACCTATATTACAGAGAACAATATTTCTCCCTTGCACCACCCTACTGCCCCATTTTTTTCTAACTGCAACCAGATGGAAGCTACAACTCCCTGTGTTCAAGCACCCACTTGAGACTTTGAGGATACCAGTCCTCCCATGCACCTCCCTACCACCCTGAAATATAAATATTTTCTTTCTTAAATGTATCACAATGATACAACGTTTATCTATGGCTTACCAATATCATCATTGTTCTGCTACACTACTGTGCTCTGCCTGCATTAGTGTATCTCTCCTCGTGTTTGTTGCACTTTCTGTTCTTCTCTCATATATGATTTTTTGTTTCTTGTTGCTTCTGTGCTTCATCTCCTGCACACTGCATACTTATACCCTCATAAATCACACTCAATAGAAGTACCCATCTCTTCTTTTTTCTGCATTTTTATATTCTTTGTCCACCAACTATGTCTTATGCACAATTCCTCTGCATGCTCTTCACATCGTCAATGTTCTTCCCTTGTGATTTTTTACTCCATCTCATCCTCATAATTGCATAGCTACCTCACAGTGCTACTTCACTTCTCTGTTCTGCATGTTTTTGTCATGTCGAGTCCTTTTCCTGACCATCATGGAAACTCTTCGTGATCCCTGGTGGTTAGCTCCATGCGTTCATAATCACTAGGTGTTATGTTGAGATTGCTTAGCTTCTCTGGCAATCGCTACTCTTCGTATTCTTTGTCAGTTACAACTGGTCAACTATGGATTCTTTGGCTTCTGTTCCCCTTCCTTCACGTGACCATCGGCGGTGACCAAGAGCTTATTCAAAAGGTGCTTCCCGATTTTCTGTCTAGTGAACACTTGCTCTGTTTCATGATATGACCTTGGGCTATGAGCTTCATGTGACCATGTGATTGTGGGCGCATCTATGGGTGGTTTGAATCAAAATTCTTTTTTCCCTGCAATTTACCTCAAGCTGCCACGTTCCCTTTCATCAAAACCATAGTTTCAATTGCGGTCTGCTCATGAAAAATTAAGGCCCAAGCATGTTCTGGCCCCACAATGGAGCATGACTGTCGATCTCACTATCTTGACAGTGCTCTTGAATGGATGGTTCAGATATGTCCTCTCAAGTCTGTGGACCAGATCTCTCTTTCCTCCATCAACGACTGAGGTTTCCTTCGTGATCCAGGAGTTTGAACTCTCAAACCCTATTGTTGTTGACTGGATATCTTTCGGAGTCGAAGATCTATTGACATCTGTGCTCCTCAATCGACAACTCTACCTTATTTCCTTTGTCCACGTGCAATACTTGGTCTCAATGATCAGATGACATGTGTCCCTCCAAACCAACGGACGAGATCGATTCCGCCTATCTTGCTTCAGGAGTTTCGATTCTCAAACTTCACTTGCTCCAGGATCATTTCACCCAGATTCCATGATTCAACGATGCATGTCCCTTTTGGATCAACGGTCACAATCCCTTTGGGTATTCTAGGTTTAGAGATTTCAAATTCCCAACCTTTCAACCTTCCTTTTCTTTTCTCGGAGCTAACTAGCCTCTGACGTGTGTCCCTCTCGGATTAACGGTCAAGATCTCCTAGGGTCTCCAGACTTCAGAGATTTCAACTTACATTATCCCTCCACGGGAGTAGATCAACGGATGAGACTACTTCCAAAGTTATCTTTAGATCGAATGCCTCGTGTCCATTTCGGGTCTCCAACATTCAAGACTTTGGGTCTTTGGGGGACTGTTGGTTGTAAAAATCCCAAAGTAAAATTCCAGGAGTGACGTAACTCTTGCGTCACTTGATGACGTGTCACGAGACAAGAAGTTTCCACGTGTCACTAAGATTCGTTATTTGCACGTACCTGAAATATTGATTTCAACTTGACACTTTTTGTTCTCTGAATGTGCCATGTGTCCTTGCTGACGTAGACTGCTAACATGGTCTATCCAATTTTCTTTCTGATGTCAATGTAGATCTCTTGATGTGACACGTGTTCATCTCCTTGATTTAATGGTCAGGATAGTATCTTAGATCGACGACTGAGAGAGACTTCGGATCTTCGTTCTTTGGGACTTCCTGACTTTTGACATTTGAAACTCCTGAAGCAATTCTCCCATAGTGACATAACTTGCCTACATACTTGTTGACATGGCACGAGCCAATTTCCTCTAGACGCTTGTCATCATCTTATGATGTCATGTGTATTGGTTGATGTGGTCTACTGACATGGACTTGCTGACGTGGTTTGCCATATGCCCTTTTGCTGATGTGGTTTGTTGACCAACAACTCTGATCCAATGATCCTCGTTTGTCCTCCAAATCCGACGGTTGACGGAACTTCGCATTCTGGGGATTTCAAATCTCAAACTTTCAGGAGTGTAACCTCCCCGCATCTCTATATCCAAAGTGAATGTTGTTTGTTCGATCAGGATCTTGGATCGACAGCCTGATCTTTCTGCGATGCAAATTTGCTAGCTTATCTTGTCCTTCCACTCGAAATTGATCCGACGTCTGATGGAACTTCACATTCCAGAGATTTCAAATATCAAACTTTCTTGACTGTAAAATCCTCGCATCTATAGACCCGAACTAATCATTGTTCGTCGATCATGTTCTCAGATCGACGAATCGATCTTTCTGCATGCTCCTCTTGTTTGGATACCAATCTGACAACCACTGTTGCTCCTTCTTTCTGGATACTGATCTCGATGGCCACTATCACTCCTCTTACTAATCTTTTGCTTCCTCCCAATTTGAAAGAATGTCTATGTGTCAAAGGCCATGACATTTGATCATCGTCTGCACTTTTGGAAACTGTTATCTCTTCTGAGCTTTCTCATCTCTGCATACTGTTCTTCTTTGCTTACCTATTTTCCATAATTTTTTTTGCCACCAATGACAAGCATCTCTCTGCCTGTAAACATTCCAACAATCTACCCCTTTGGCATTGATGGAAACCTTGAAAGGCTGTGCTATTCGGCTTGGAATTCCAACTATAGCATTTGATCTGGAATACTCATTTTCTCCCCCTTTGACATCCTCCCCCTGAGATGTTGTAGTACTTTTCGGAGGTATCATATATTCAACTAATACATACTCCCCCTAACAGGATGGACTCTCTTAGGTGAGAGAAGGGATCACACCCAACTTCTAGCATAAAAAATCAAACTGAGATTTTGCAGGCGGTTTAGTGAAGATATCAACAATTTGATCTTTGGATGGAATATAATGCAAAGAAACAAAAGTGTTGGTCACCTTTTCCCTCAAGAAGTGATACTTGATGGGTATATGCTTGGTATTGGAGTGAAATACAAGGTTCTTTGACACATTGATTACACTGGTATTATCACAATGAATTGGGATCGGTTGAATATATTTTACCTCCAAGTCTGCAAGTGTCTGAATCATCCACAATACTTGGGTACAACAAGTGGTCGCTACAATGTATTCAGCTTTTGTAGTTGATAAGGAAATGGAACCTTGCTTCTTTCTCAACCATGATACAAGAGAATCTCCTAAGAAGAATTCACCTCCACTCGTGCTTTTCCTTTCATCCACGCAGTTATCCCAATTAGCATCTGAATAGATTGATAGTTGAAAATTTTGATTCCTAGGATACCATAGGCCATAGTCCATTGTTCCTTTCAAGTATCTGAATATTCTTTTGACAGCTAACAAATGACTCTGTTTAGGTGTGGTCTGATACCTTCCTACCATTCCAACAACATGCATTATGTCTGGACGAGATGCTGTGATATAAAATAGGTTGTCTATCATAGACCTATATGAAATCTGATCAACATTAGGTGAATCATCATCCTTTCTTAACTTACATCCAGTGACCATAGGTATGCTCATAGGTTTAGAATCTTCCATTTGAAACCTTTTCATCATTTCTCTTAGATATTTTCCTTGAGAAGGAAATATTCCTTCATACCTCTAAGTAATTTGTAGGCCAAGAAAAAAAGACAGTTCCCCTATCATAGACATTTCAAACTCAAACTGCATGGAAGAAGAAAACCATTGTACCAATGAAGAATTGTTACTACCGAAGATGATGTCATCTACATATACCAACACAATGAGCAAATCATTACCCTATGTTTTGATATATAGATTTTGGTCAACTGTTCCTCTCTTGAGCCCTTTGTCTTGAAGATACGTATCCAGTCTGTGATACCAGGCACAAGGAGCTTGTTTCAACCCATATAAGGATTTCTTTAGTTTGCAGACAAAGTCAGGGTTATCTGACAATTAGAAACCCTCTGTTTTTTCCATATAGACTTCTTCTTTTAGATCTCCATTAAAAAAGGATGACTTGACATCCATTTGATAGACTTTAAACTTTTTATGACAAACATAGGCAAGAAACAATATAATAGCTTCTAATCTTGCTACATGTGCAAATGTTTCATCAAATTCCAGTCCTTCTATTTGAGCATATCCTTTACAGACCAATCTAGCCTTATTTATTACAATATTTCCTTGCTCATTCAACTTATTTTTGTAGACCCATTTGGATCTTATTACATTTTTATTTGTTGGCCTAGGAACAAGTTCCCAAGTGTCATTTTTTTCAATCTGGTCCAGTTCCTCATTCATTGATTTTAACCAAGTTACACCATGGATATGAAGGTCATATGTGAATGCTCAGTGTTTTATATTATCCTTCTCCTGGTTTGTACACCTTTGTCTTTCTCACCAATTATCTAACTTGCAGGATAATTCTTTTGAGTAATTATGGAGGAAGGATTAGATGTTCTCTATTGATTTGAGTATGCCTAAGTATTTGCATCTTCATCTGAATCAAAGTCTTCTTGTTCTGATTATTGGACCTGTTCAGCTTCATCTTCAACTATATCCTCTATTGTTGATTCAGTATTGCTCACCTCTCTTACTGGGACTCCTTCATCAACTTTTATGTCAATACAATCAACCAATTTATGCAGCCTCTTATTATAACATCTATATCCTTTATTGTTTGTAGAATACCCTAAGAAGATGCCTTCAACAACCCTGTCATCATACTTGCCAAGGTTTTCATTATTATTCTTTATGTAGCACTTACTCCCAAATACTTTGAAGTGTTTGATTGTAGTAGGTTTTCCATACCATAGTTCATAAGGTGTCTTTTCACTATGTGGTCTGAGGTGGGCCTTGTTAAGAATATAGACTGTTGTGTGTATTGCTTCTACCCAGTAGGTTTGACCAATGTTCTTCTCATTCATTATTGACCTGGCCATTTGTTGAACTGTTCTATTTTGCCTCTCAACTACTCCATTTTTTTGTGGACTTCTTGGCATTGTGTATTCTCTCTTGATCCCATGTTTATCAAAGAATTCCTTGAACTCACATGACATAAATTCTCCTCCTCTGTCTGATCTTACTGCCTTTAACCTCTTGCATGTTTGATTCTTAGTTAGAGCATTAAATATTTTAAATTTCGCAAATGCTTCAACTTTTTCTTTAAGAAAAGCAACCCAAGTAAGTCTGGAGTAATCATCAACGATCAACATAAAGTAGTTTTCCTTCCCTGTGCATTCCTGTCTTGATGGTCCACATAAATCCATATGAACTAATTGGAGTGGTTTCTCTGTTGAATTAAAACTATTGGATTTAAATTGTGTTCTGATTAGCTTTAATACTTGGCAGGGTTTACGCACAGAGTCTTGTGGCTTTGATATTCTTGGAAGATCTTTTCCTGCCTCAAGATTTTTGAGCTTGATTAAGTGGTCAAAATTTATATGTCCAAGTCTCATGTGCCATAAACAAATTTCATCATGTTTTCTTAGATGAAACTCTTCTTTATCTTCTTTCAACACATATACATATTTGATGTCCTTATGTCTTTAGCCACCACTTGTCCTGAGTTTATAGAATTTATCTTACAATCATTGGAAGTGAACACCACTTCACATCCTCTATCACACACTTGACTTACACTGAGAAAATTATGTTTAAGCCCATCTACAAGCAGAAAATTCTAGGTTTTTCCTTTACCATTACTCAAACTCACCATGCCTTTACCTTGGAGTTTACTTGGTTCATCATTTCCAAAGGTTACATTTCATGTTTTTCTTTTACTTATAGACAAAAACTTATCCTTGTCTCCAGTCATGTGCTTGGAACATCCATTTTCTATATACCAGAGGTTTTTTTGTTTTTGAGCTGCAAGTACCAGACCACATTTTTCACTGTCTTTCTTTTTCCATGTGCTGGAATTTCTAGCTAAAGAATTTATCCTTGGATCTGCCTTGTAATTCTTCAAATGGTAGTTTGCAGCTTTGTGGCCAAAGTTATGACAGTTATAACATTCAAGCTCATTGTTTAGTAGGTCAAAGTGATTGGTGCTACATTGTCTATTCATTGGCTGCTTAGTTCTATGTTGTAAATATTGTCTATTTCTTGACCTCCTCAGTTGCATGTCTCTAAACTTAATTTGACAGTTTACAATCTTATGACCAAAATTAGAACAGTAAAAACAGTAGCCATGAAATAAATTTGGTACCTGAAGGATGGCCTTCTTATTGGCATTTGTTGCTCCATATTATGATCTCTTTGTTTTTTATCAGGGATTATCTTGCCTTTATTATCTTTAGGTGACAGAGTACTCTCATGGTCTGATTATATGCTGGCTTGGAACTTGATCATATTTACTGGCTCTTTGCTTTCTGGCTCTTTGCTGCTTGAACCATTTACATATCCTAAACCAGTCTTCAACAAAGGAGATCTTTGTTTTCTTAGAATGTCGTTTAGTTATGTTGTGGCTTTAATGCTTGGAAGGTTTTGAAGATATAATGTTTTAAACCTCTCCATATCTTTTCTTTTTTTTACTACCTCTTCTTCCAAGGCTTCACATCTTGCCTTTTTTTCTGCTAATTGTTTTTTCAGAATGTCCTCAATTTTCGTTGCCTCTTCTAATTCCACTTTTAGCAGGGCAAAGTCTTCATTAGGTTCTTTATTGTCTTTCTCAACCTATATCAACAATTGTTTTTTCTTTTTCTTCTTAGATCTGAGTCTAGCAATTTCTTCTAGAGCATTGCTCATTTCTCCTTCCAAATCAACCATAACTTCTTCATCGTCAATATTACTTCCTGTGATTTTATTATCATAATCCTCTCGGTCCATAAGCATAAAGTCATTAACCTTATCTTCACACGAGGAGTCATTATCTGTGTCTTCATAAGAGTCATCATTGTTTATGCATAAACTTTTCTTTTTACCAAATCTCTTGGGTTTGAACTTCTTTTCTCCTTCATAATTTTGATCCTGCTTCTTGTGTGAACACTTAGATGCAAAGTGACCTATATTTCAACATTTGAAACATTTGAAGGGAAATTTTCCTTGGTTCTTTCCTGATCCTTTCTTTAGTCTTATCACAAATTTTGCCTCAATTTCATTAGGCTCAGAATCCTCATTCCTATCATCTTTAAATGATGCTTCTCTAGAAGTGAATTTGTCTTTACCTATCCTCATTTCATATGCAGTCAACGTTCCTAGAAGTTGATCAAAAGGCATATTTTTTAGATCATTAAGTTCTTCTATAGCAGAGACCTTTGGGTTGAACCTATCTGGCAAAGATCTTAAAATCTTCTGGACTAAAACTACATCTTTAAACTTCTCACCAAGACTCTTCATGGCATTCACTAGTTCTTCAACTCTCAGAAAGTACTTCCCAATAGTTTCATCATCTTTCATATTTAGTTGTTCAAAATGTAATATGTAGGTTTGAAACTTGGCATCCTTTACCTTCTCATTACCTTCATAACTGCTAATGAGTTTGTCCCACATTTCTTTGGTAGATTCTAAATGCATAACTTTTACAAATTCTGCTTCTACAAGCCCACTCAGAATAGCATTCATATCCTTAGCGTTGAAGTTGAATTATAGCTTGTCATATTTAGAAGCTAGTACAAATGGATTTACATAACTAGTCTCTACCACATCCCAGAAATCTTCACCTAAAGCCATTATGTAGGTTCTCATCCTAACTTTCCAGAAGGAAAAGTTTGTTCCATTCAGTAGGGGGTCCTTATTGGTTGAAGTTCCTTCATGGCTATTCATGTTTAAGATCTAGGATTTACACTTAGATAAAAGTAACCGAATCTGATACCAATTGTTGGACAACTGGTAGAGTGGGTGAATCATTTGTTACTGTGCTTAAACAATTATTCCCATTTTAAACACTTTACATAACACTCAATGACGATCACAACAATTCAGGGAAGTAAGAAATAGAATATTAAACATCAATCACACACATGCAATATATAGAGACAGATATTTCCTGAGGAAACCCATAAAGGGAAAAACCTCTTATTCTTGATATGATAAGTAATATTTATTTTCTTTATATTATCATTCTTATGAGCTCCAACTCATCTTGAGGCTACAACCTCTATTTTACAAGAAACAACTTGTTGAGAGCACCAAGTCTCTACACACATGCAATATATAGAGACAGATATTTCCTGAGGAAACCCATAAAGGGAAAAACCTCTTATTCTTGATATGATAAGTAATATTTATTTTCTTTATATTATCATTCTTATGAGCTCCAAATCATCTTGAGGCTACAACCTCTATTTTACAAGAAACAACTTGTTGAGAGCACCAAGTCTCTGATTTCTCTAGCACCCACTAGAAGGAAGCACCAACTCCCTGGGTGTTCCAGCACCAACCGGATGGAAGCACCAACTTCCAGTCACATGGGAATCAACCTGTATAACAAAGAACAATAGTTCTCCCTTGCACCACCCTACTACCCTGGTTTTTCTGGCTACAACCAGATGGAAGCTACAACTCCTTTTCTCCCCCTTTGACATCAATGTCAAAGAAAACATGTTCCCCCTGAGCTGTTGGAGTAATTTTTGGAGGTATCCGATATTCAACCAGTACATACTCCCCCTGACAGGATGGACTCTCTTAGGTGAGAGAAGGGATCACACCCAACTTCTAGCGTAAAAACTCAAAATGATCTTTTGCAAGCGGTTTAGTGAAGCTATCAGCAATATGATCTTTGGATGGAATATAATGCAAAGAAACAAAAGTGTTGGTCACTTGTTCCCTCAAGAAGTGATACTTTATGGGTATATGCTTGGTCTTGGAGTGAAATATAGGGTTCTTTGACACACTGATTGCACTAGTATTATCACAATGAATTGGGATTGGTGCAGTATATTTTACCTCCAGGTCTGCAAGTGTCTGAATCATCCACAATACTTGGGTACAGCAAGTGGCAACTGCAATGTATTCATCTTATGTAGTTGATAAGGAAATGGAACCTTGCTTCTTGCTCAACCATGATACAAGAGAATCTCCTAAGAAGAATGCACCTCCACTCGTGCTTTTCCTCTCATCCACACAGTTATCTCAATCAGCGTCTAAATAGACTGATAGTTGAAAATTTTGATTCCTCGGATACCATAGGCCATAGTACATTGTTCCTTTCAAGTATCTGAATATTCTTTTGACAACTAACAAATGAATATGTTTAGGTGCAGCCTAATACCTTCCTACCATTCCAACAACATGCATTATGTCTGGACGGGATGTTGTGATGTACAATAGGCTGCCTATCATAGAACTATATGAACTCTGATCAACATTAGGTGAATCATCATCCTTTCTTAACTTACATCCAATGACCATAGGCATTCTCATAGGTTTATAATCTTCAATTTGAAACCTTTTGAACATTTCTCTTAGATATTTTCCTTGAGAAAGAAATATTCCTTCATACCTTTGAGTAATTTGTAGGCCAAGAAAAAATGACAGTTCCCCTATCATAGACATTTCAAACTCAGACTGCATGGCAAAAGAAAACCATTGTACCAATGAAGCATTGTTACTACCGAAGATGATCTCATCTACATAGACCAACACAATGAGAAAATCATTATCCTATGTTTTGATATATAGATTGTTGTCAACTGTTCCTCTCTTGAACCCTTTGTCTTGAAGATACATATCCAGTCTGTGATACCAGGCACGAGGAGATTGTTTCAACCCATATAACGCTTTCTTTAGTTTGCAGACAAATTCAGGGTTATTTGACAATTAGAAACCCTCTGGTTGTTCCATATAGACTTCTTCTTTTAGATCTCCATTCAGAAATGATGACTTGACATCCATTTGATAGACTTTAAACTTTTTATTACAAGCATAGGCAAGAAACATTCTAATAGCTTCTAATCTTGCTACAGGTGCAAATGTTTCATCAAATTCTAGTCCTTCTATTTGAGCATATCCTTTACAGACCAATATAGCCTTATTTCTTACAATATTTCCTTGCTCATTCATATTATTTTTGTAGACCCATTTGGATCCTATTACATTTTTATTTGTTCACCTAGGAACGAGTTCCTGAGTGTCATTCTTTTCAATCTGTTCCAGTTCTTCATTCATTGATTTTAACCAATTTACATCTTCACTGGCTTCATTGAAATTCTTGGGTTCCACCATGGACATGAAGGCCATATGCGATTGCTCAGTGTTTTTTATTATCCTTCTCCTGGTTTGTACACCTTTGTCTTTCTCACCAATTATATAACTTGCAGGATAATTCTTTTGAGTAATTCTAGAGGAAAGATTAGATGTTGTCTACTAATTTGATTCTGCCTGAGTATTTGCATCTTCATCTGACTCAAATTCTTCTTGTTCTGATTCTTGGACCTATCCAGCTTCATCTTCAACTATATCCTCTATTGTTGATTCAATATTGCTCACCTCTCTTACTGGGACTCCTTCATCAACTTTTATGTCAATACAATCAACCAATTTATGCAGCCTCTTATTATAGCATCTATATCCTTTATTGTTTGTAGCATACCCTAAGAAGATTCCTTCAACAACCCTGTCATCATACTTGCCAAGGTTTTCATTATTATTCTTTATGTAGCACTTACTCCCAAAGACTTTGAAGTGTTTGATTGAAGCAGGTCTTCCATACCATAGTTCATAAGGTGTATTGTCACTATGTGGTCTGAGGTGGGCCTTGTTAAGAATATGGACTGTTGTGTGTATTGATTATACCCAGTAGGTTTGACCAATGTTCTTCTCATTCATCATTGACCTGGCCATTTGTTGAACTATTCTGTTTTGTCTCTCAACTACTCCATTTTGTTGTGAAGTTCCTGGGATTGTGTATTATCTTTTGATCCCATGTTTATCACAGAATTCCTTGAACTCACATTAGATAAATTTTCCTCCTCTGTTTGATCTTACTTCCTTTAACCTCTTGCATGTTTGATTCTCAGTTAAAGCCTTAAATATTTTAAATTTCTCAAGTGTTTCATCTTTTTCTTTAAGAAAAGCAACCCAAGTAAGTTTGGAGTAATCATCAATGATCGACATAAAGTAGTTTTCCTTCGCTGTGCCTTCCTGTATTTATGGTCCACATAAATCCATATGAACTAATTGGAGTGGTTTCTCTGTTGAAGTAGAGCTCTTGGATTTAAACTATGTCCTGGTTAGTTTTAATACTTGGCAGGGTTTACACACAGAGTCTTGTGGCTTTGATATTCTTGGAAGATCTTTTACTGCTTCAAGATTTTTGAGCTTGATTAAGTGGTCAAATTTTATATGTCCAAATATCCTATGCCATAAATATATTTCATCATGTTTTCTTAGATGACACTCTTCTTTATCTTCTTTCAGCACATATACATTATTTTCTGTCCTTATGCCTTTAGCCACCACTTGTCCTGAGTTTACAGACTTTATCTTACAATCCTTGGAAGTGAACACCACTTCACATCCTCTATCACACACTTGACTTACACTGAGAAAATTATGTTTAAGCCCATCTACAAGCATAAAATTCTAGGTTTTTCCTTTACCATTACTCAAACTCACCATCCCTTTACCTTGGATTTTACCTGGTTCATCATTTTCAAAGGTTACATTTCATGTTTTTCTTTTACTTATAGACAGAAACTTATCCTTGTCTCCAATCATGTGATTGGAACATCCATTGTCTATATACTAGGGGTCTTTTTGTTTTTGAGATGAAAGTACTAGACCACATTTTTCACTGTCTTTCTTTTTCCATGTGCTGGCATTTCTAGTTAAAGGATTTATCCTTGGATCTACTTTGTACTTCTTCAAATGGAAGTTTGCAGCTTTGTGGCCGAAGTTATGACAGATATAACATTCGAGGTCATTGTTCAGTAGGTCAAATTGATTGGTGCTACGTTGTCTATTCATTGGCTGCTTAGTTCTATGTTGTAAATATTGTCTATTTCTTGACCTCCTCAGTTGCATGTCTCTAAACTTAATTTGACAGTTTACAATCTTATGACCAAAATTAGAACAGTAAATACAGTAGCCATGAAAGAAATTTTGGTACCTGAAGGATGGCCTTCTTCTTGGCATTTGTTGCTCCATATTATGAACTCTTTGTTTTTTATCGGGGATTATCTTGTCTTTATTAGCTTTAGGTGACAAAGTACTCTCATGGTCTGATTGTCTGCTGGCTTGGAACTTGATCATCTTTACTGGCTCTTTGTTTTTCGGCTGTTTGTTGCTTGAACCATTTACATAACTTAAACCAGTCTTCAACAACAGAGATCTTTGTTTGCTCATAATGTTGTTTAGTTATGTTGTGTCTTTAATTCTTGGAAGGTTTTGAAGATACAATGTTTTAAACCTCTCCATCTCTTTTCTGGTTTTTACTACCTCTTCTTCCAAGGCTTCACATCTCGTCTTCTTTTCTGATAATTGTTGTTTTAGAATTTCCTCAATTTTCTTTGCCTCTTCTAATTCCACTTTTAGCAGGGAAAAGTCTTCATTAGGTTCTTATTGTCTTTCTCAACCTGTATCAACAAATGTTTTTTCTTTTTCTTCTTAGATCTGAGTCTAGCAATTTCTTCTAGAGCACTGATCAGTTATCCTTCTAAGTCAACCACAACTTCTTCATCGTCAACATTAATTCTTGTGATTTTATTATCATAATCCTCTTGGTCCATAAGTATAAAGTCATTAACCTTATCTTCACACAAGGAGTCACTATCTGTGTCTTCTGAAGAGTCATCATTGTTTACGCATAAACTTTTCTTTTTACCAAATCTCTTGGGTTTGAACTTCTTTTCTCCTTCATAATTTTTATCTTGCTTCTTGTGTGGACACTTAGATGCAAAGTGACCTATATTTCCACAGTTGAAACATTTGAAGGGAAATTTTCCTTGGTACTTTCCTGATCCTTTCTTTAGTCTTCTCACAAATTTTGCTTCAATTTCATCAGGCTTAGAATCCTCATTCTTATCAGATTTAAATGATGCTTCTCTAGAAGTGGATTTATCTTTACCTATCCTCGTTTCATATGCAGTCAACGTTCCTAGAAGTTGATCAAAAGGCATAGTTTTTATTTCATTAAGTTCTTCTATAGCAGAGACCTTTGGGTTGAACCTATCTGGAAAACATCTTAAAATATTTTGGACTCAAACTACATCTTCAAACTTCTCACCAAGACCCTTTCATGGCATTCACTAGTTCTTCAACTCTTAGAAAGTACTTCCCAATAGTTTCATCCTATTTCATATTTAGTTGTTCAAACTGTAATCTGTAGGTTTGAAGCTTGGCATCCTTTACCTTCTCATTACCTTCATAACTACTAATGAGTTTGTCCCACATTTCTTTGGCAGATTCTAAATGCATAACTTTTACAAATTCTACTTTTGCAAGCCCACTTAGAATAGCATTCATAGCCTTAGCATTGAAGCTGAATTCTAGCTTGTCATCCTTAGAAGCTAGTACAAATGGCTTTACATAACTAGTCTCTACCACATCCCATACATCTGCACCTAAAGCCATTATGTAGGTTCTCATCCTAACTTTCTAGAAGGCAAAGTTTGTTCCATTGAATAGGGGGACCTTATTGGTTGAAGTTCCTTCATGGATATTCATGTTTAAGCTCTAGGATCTACCCTTAGATAAAAGGAACCGACTATGTTACCAATTGTTGGAAAACTGATTGGGGGGGGGTAAATAAGTTGTTACTGTGCTTAAACAATTATTCTCATTTTAAACTCTTTATAGAACACTCAATGACGATCACAACAATGAATGGAAGTCAGAAATAGAATATTAAACATCAATCACACACATATTTCCTGAGGAAACTCATAAAGGGAAAAACCTCTTCTTCTTGATATGATAAGTAATCTTTATTTTCTTTATATTATCATTCTTATGAGCTCCAACTCCTCTTGAGGCTACAACCTCTATTTTACAAGCAACAAATTGCTGAGAGCACCAAGTCTCTGATTTCTCTAGCACCCACTAGAAGGAAGCCACAAATCCCTGAGTGTTTCAACACCAACTGGATGGAAGCACCAATGTCCAGTCACATAGGCACCAACCTGTATACCAGAGAACAATAGTTCTCCCTTGCACCGCCCTACTTCCCTGGTTTTTCTGGCTACAACCAGATGGAAGCTACAACTCCTTGTGTTCAAGCACCCACTTGAGACTTTGAGGAAACCAGTCCTCCCATGCACCTCCCTACCACTCTGAAATATAAATCTTTTCTTTCTTCAATTCATCATAGTGATACAACATTTATCTATGGCTTACCAGTCTCATCACTATGTTGCTACACTGCTCTGCTCTGCCTGCATTAGTGTATCTCTCCTCGTGTTTTCTGCGCTTTCTATTCTTCTCTCATATATGTGTCTTTGTTCCTTGCTTCTTCTGCGCTTCAAATCCTGCACACCGCATGCTTCTACTCGCATGCTCTTCACAGTGTCACTATTCTTCCCTTATGCTTGTTTACTACATCTCTTCCTCATAACTGCATAGCTTCCTCGCAATGCTACTTCAGTTCTCTTTTCTGCATATTTTTGTCATGTCGAGTCCTCTACCTGACCAACATGGAAACTCTTTGTGATCCCTAGAGGTTAGCTCCATGCGTTCATAATCACTGGGTGTTATGCTGAGATTCCTTAGCTTCTTTGGAAATAAAGACTCTTCGTCTTATCTGTCAGTTACAGCCAGTCAAATATGGCTTCTTTGGCTTCTAGGCCCCTTCCTTCACATGACCATTGACGGTGACCAAGTGCTTATTCAAAAGGCGCTTCACAATTTCTGTCAAGTGAGAACTGGCTCCATTTCACGATATGACCTTGGGCTATGAGATTCATGTGACCATGTGATTATAGGCACGTACATGGGTGGTTTGAATCAAACTTCTTTTCACCCCACAATTTACCTCGAGCTGCCACGTGCTCTTTCATGAAAACCATGGTTTCAATTGCCACCCGCTCATGAAAAATTAAGGCCCAAGCATGTTTTGGCCTCGCAATGGGGCATGACTGTCAATCTCATAATATTGAATGTGCTCTTGAACGGATGGTTCAAATCTATCCTCTCAAGTCTGTGGACCAGATATCTCTTTTCTCCATCAACGACTGAGGTTTCCTTTGTGATCCGGTATTCGGGAGTTTCAACTCTCAAACCCTGTTTCTTCTGACTGGATATCTTCCAGATTTGAAGATCTGCTAACATCTATTCTCTTCAATTGACGGCTCTGCCTTCTTTCCTTTGTCCACACGCAATCCTTGGTTTCAACAATTAGATGACATGTGTCCCTCCAAACCAACGGATGAGATCGATTTCGCCTTCCGTGCTTCAGGAGTTTTGATTCTCAAACTTCGCTAGCTCCCAGAGGATTTCACCCAGAGTCCAAGATCCAATGACACGTGTCCCTTTTGGATTGACGGTCACAATCCCTTCGGGTGTTCGGGGTTTGGATATTTCAACTTCCCAACCTTTCAACCTTCCTTTTCTTTTCCCGGAGCTAACTAGCCTCTGACGCGTGTCCCTTTCGGATTAGCGGTCGAGATCTCCTTAGGTCTCCGGACTTTAGAGATTTAAACTTACTCTCTCCTTCCACTGGAGTAGATCAACGGATGATACTGCTTCCAAACTAATCTTTAGATCATATGTCTCATGTCCATTTCTGGTCTCCGGCATTTGGGACTTCGGGTCTTTGGGGGAGTGATGGTGGTAAAACTCCCGAAGTAAAACTCCTGAAGTGACGTAACTCTTGCGTCACTTGATGACGTGTCACAAGATGAGCAGTTTCCACCTGTCACTCAGTTTCAGGATTTTCACGTACCTGAAATGTTGATTTCAACTTGACACTTGTTGTTCTCTGACTGTGCCATGTGTTCTTGCTGACGTAGACTGTTGACAGTTCTATACCATTTTCTTATTGATATCGACGTAGATATCCTGATGTGACACGTGTTCATCTCCTTGATCTAACGATCAAGATAGTATCTTAGATTGACGGTTGAGAGCAACTTTGGATTTTCTTCCTTCGTGACTTTTGACATTTGAAACTCCCAAAGCATTTCTCCCGAAGTGACGTAACTTGTTTACATCACTTCTTGACATGGAACGAGCCAATTTCCTCTGGATGCTTGTCATCATCTAATGATGTCATGTGTACTGGATGACATGGTCTACTGACATGGAATTTCTGACGTGGTTTGTCATATGCCCTTTTGTTGAAGTGGTTTGTTGACCAACAACCCTAATCCAACGATCCTTGTTTGTCGTCGAAATTCGACGGTTGACAGAACTTCGCATTACGAGGATTTCAAATCTCAAACTTTCAGGAGCGTAACCTCCTTGCTTCTCTATATCCGAAGTGAATGTTGTTCATTCTACTAGAATCTTGGATCGATGACCCGATATTTTTGCAGTGCAAATTTGCTAGCTTATCCTATCCTTCCACCGAAATTGATCCGATAGTGGACGAAACTTCGCATTCCGGAGATTTCAAATCTCAAACTTTTTGGAGATTTCATCAATTATGTTCTCAGATCGACGACTCAATATTTTTGTGCACTTCTATTGTCTGGATACTGATCCGATGACCACTGTCGATCCTCCTTTCTGGATACTGATCCCAACGACCACTATCGCTCCTCCTCCTGAGCTTTCTCTTCCTCCCAATTTGGAAGAATGTCTATGTGTCAAAGGCCTCGACCTTTGATCCTATTTGCGCTTTTGGAAAATGTTATCTCTTCTGAGCTTTGTCATCTCTACATACTATTCTTATTTTCTTACTTGTTTTCCATCGTTGTTCTTTCCATCAATGAAAAGAAACTCTCTTCCTATAAACATGCCAACAATATCCCCCTTTGGCATTGATGACAACCCTAAAAGACCGCGCTATTCATCTTGGACTTCCAACTATAATATCTGATACAGACTACTCCTTTTCTCCCCCTTTGACATCAATGTCAAAGAAAACATACTCCCCCTAAGATGTTGCAATACTTTTCAGTGGTATCAGATATTCGACCAATACATACTCCCCCTGACAGGATGGACTCTCTTAGGTGAGAGAAGGGATCACGCCCAACTTCTGGCGAAAAACTCAAACTGAACTTTTGCAAGTGGTTTAGTGAAGATATCAACAATCTGATCTTTGGATGGAATATAATGAAAAGAAACAATAGTGTTGGTCACTTGTTCCCTCCAGAAGTGATACTTTATGGGTATATTCTTGGTCTTGGAGTGAAATACAGGATTCTTTGACACATTGATTGCACTGGTATTATCACAACGAATTGGGATCGATGCAGTATATTTTACCTCCAAGTTTGCACGTGTATGAATCATCCACAATATTTGGGTACAGCAAGTGGCAGTTGCAATGTATTCATCTTCTGTAGTTGATAAGGAAATGGAACCTTGCTTCCTTCTCAACCATGATACAAGAGAATCTCCTAAGAAGAATGCACCTCCACTCGTGTTTTTCCTTTCATCCACGCAGTTAGCCCAATCAACATCTGATAGACTGATAGTTGAAAATTTTGATTCCTAGGATACCATAGGCCATAGTCCATTGTTCCTTTCAAGTATCTAAATATTCTTTTGATAGCTAACAAATGACTCTGTTTAGGTGCAGCCTGATACCTTCCTACCATTCCAACAAAATGCATTATGTCTGGATGGGATGTTGTGATGTACAATAGGATGCCTATCATAGACCTATATAAACTCTGATCAACATCAGGTGAATCATCATCCTCGATTAACTTACATCCAGTGACCATAGGTGTGATCATAGGTTTAGAATCTTCCATTTGAAACCTTTTCAACATTTCTCTGATTTATTTTCCTTGAGAAAGAAATATTCCTTCAGACCTCAGAGTAATTTGTAGGCCAAGAAAAAATGACAGTTCCCCTATCATAGACATTTCAAACTTAGACTGCATGTAAAAAACAAACCATTGTACAAATGAAGCATTGTTACTACCAAAGATGATGTCATCTACATAGACCAACACAATGAGAAAATCATTACCCTATGTTTTGATATATAGATTGTTGTCAATTGTTCCTCTCTTGAACCCTTTGTCTTGAATATACGTATCTAGTCTGTGATACCAGGCACGAGGAGATTTTTTCAACCCATATAAGGCTTTCTTTAGCTTGCAGACAAAGTCAGGGTTATCTGACAGTTCGAAACCCTCTGGTTGTTCCATATAGACTTCTTCTTTTAGATCTCCATTCAGAAATGTTTACTTGACATCCATTTGAGATCATTGTTCAGTAGGTCAAAGTGATTGGTTCTATGTTGTCTATTCATTGGCTGCTTAGTTCTATGTTGTAAAGATTGTCTATTTCTTGACCTCCTCAGTTGCATGTCTCTAAACTTAATTTGATAGTTTACAATCTTATGAACAAAATTAGAATAGTAAAAATAGTAGCCATGAAAGAAATTTTGGTACCCGAAGGATGGCCTTCTTCTTGGCATTTGTTGCTCCATATTGTGATCTCTTAATTTTTTATCAGGGATTATCTTGTCTTTATTAGCTTTAGGTGATAGAGTACTCTCATGGTCTGATTGTTTGTTGACTTGGAACTTGATCATCTTTGTTGGCCCTTTTCTTTCTTGATGTTTGTTGCTTGAACCATTTACATAACCTAAACCAATCTTCAACAATGGAGATCTCTGTTTTCTCATAATGTCGTTTAGTTCTGATGTGGCTTTAATGCTTGGAAGGTTTTGCAGATACAATTTTTTAAATCTCTCCATCTCTTTTATGGTTTTAACTACCTCTTCTTCCAAGGCTTCACATCTTGCCTTCTTTTATAATAATTGTTGTTTCAGAATTTCCTCTATTTTATTTGCCTCTTCTAATTCCACTTTTAGCAGGGAAAAGTCTTCATTAGGTTCTTTATTGTCTTTCTCAACCTGTATCAACAATTGTTTTTTATTTTTCTTCTTATATCTGATTCTAGCAATTTCTTATAGAGCACTCATCAGTTCTCCTTCCAAGTCAACCACAGCTTCTTCATCGTCAACATTACTTCTTGTGCTTTTATTATCATAATCCTCTTGGGCCATAAGCATAAAGTCATTAACCTTATCTTCACACGAGGAGTAACTATCTATGTCTTCTGGACAGTCATCATTGTTCACATAAACTTTTTTTTTAACCAAATCTCTTTAGTTTGAACTTCTTTTCTCCTTCAGAATTCTGATCTTGCTTCTTGTGTGGACACTTAGATGCAAAGTGACCTATCTTTCCACAGTTGAAACATTTGAAGGGAAATTTTCGTTGTTACTTGCCTTATCCTTTCTTTAGTCTTCTCACAAATTTTGCTTCAATTTCATCAGGCTCAGAATCCTCATTTTTATCAGCTTTAAATGATGCTTCTCTAGAATTGGATGTATCTTTACCTATACTCATTTCATATGCAGTCAACATTCTTATAAGTTGATCAAAAGGAATATTTTTTAGATCATTAAGTTCTTCTATAGCAAAGATCTTTGGGTTGAACCTATCTGGCAAAGATCTTGAAATCTTCTGGACTAAAACTACGTCTTCAGACTTCTCACCAAGACTCTTCATGGAATTCACTAGTTCTTCAACTCTTAGAAAGTACTTCCCAACAATTTCATTCTCTTTCATATTTAGTTGTTCAAATTGTAATCTGTAGGTTTGAATCTTGGCATCCTTTACCTTCTCATTACCTTCATAACTACTAATGATTTTGTCCCACATTTCTTTGGCATATTCTAAATGCATAACTTTTACAAATTCTGCTTCTGCAAGCCCACTCAGAATAGAATTCATAGCCTTAGTGTTGAAGCTGAATTATAGCTTGTCATCCTTAGAAGCTAGTACAACTGGATTTACGTAACCAGTCTCTACCACATCCTAGACATCTACACCTAAAGCCATTATGTAGGTTCTCATCCTAACTTTCCAGAAGGCAAATTTTGTTCCATTGAACATGGGGGACTTATTGGTTGAAGTTCCTTCATGGATAGTCATGTTCAAGCTCTAGGATGTAGGGAAGTAAACAATAGAATATTAAACATCAATCAGACACATGCAATATATAGAGACAGATATTTCCTGAGGAAACCCATAAAGGGAAAAACCTATTCTTCTTGATATGATAATTAATCTTTATTTTCTTTACATTATCATTCTTATGAGTTCCAACTCCTCTTCAGGCTACAACCTTTGTTTTACAAGAAGAAACTTGTTGAGAGAACCAAGTCTCTGATTTCTCTAGCACCCACTAGAAGGAAGCACCAACTCCCTGAGTGTTCTAGCACCAACTGGATGGAAGCATCAAATTCCAGTCACACAGGCACCAACCTGTATAACAAAGAACAATAGTCCGCCCTTGCACCACCCTACTGCCTTGGTTTTTCTAGCTACAAACAAATGGATGCTACAACTCCTTGTGTTCAAGCACCCACTTGAGACTTTGAGGACACCAGTCCTCCCATGAACCTCCCTACCTCCCTGAAATATAAATATTTTCTTTCTTCAATTTATCACAGTGATAAAACATTTATCTATGGCTTACTAGTCTCATCACTGTTCTTCTACACTTCGCTGCTCTGCCTGCATTAGTGTATCTCTCCTCGTGTCTGTTGTGCTTTTTGTTCTTCTCTCAAATATGTGTTTATGTTCCTTGCTTCTTCCGCGCTTCATTTCTTGCACACTACATGCTTCTACCCACATAAGTCACACTCAATAGATGCACCAATCTCTTCTCTATTCTGCGTTTTTATATTCTCTGTGCACCAACTACGTCCTATACACAATGCCTCTGCATGCTCTTCATAGCTTCACTTTTCTTCCCTTGTGCTTGTTTACTACATCGCTTCCTCATAATTGCATAGCTACCTCGCAATTCTACTTCACTTCTTTGTTCTGCATGTTTTTGTCATGTCAAGTCCTCTGCCTGACCATCATGGCAACTCTTCGTGATCCCTGGCAGTTAGCTCCATTGGTTCATAATCACTGGGCATTATGCTGAGAGTCATTAGCTTCTCTGGAAATCAAGACTCTCCATCTTCTCTGTCAGTTAAATCCATTCAGCTATGGCTTCTTTGGCTTCTAGGTCCCTTCCTTCGCGTGACCATCGGTGGTGACCAAGCGCTTATTCAAAAGGCGCTTCCTGATTTATGTCCAATGAGCACTGGCTCCATTTCACGATATGAACTTGGGCTATGAGCTTCATGTGACCATGTCATTATGGGCACGTCCATGGGTGGTTTGAATCAAACTAATTTTCGCCCTGTAATTTACCTCGAGCTGCCATGTTCCCTTTCATCAAACCCATGGTTTCAATTGCGGCCAGCTCATGAAAAATTAAGGCCCGAGCATGTTTTGGCCCCGCAATGGAGCATGACTGTCGATCTAATGATCTTGACGGTGATCTTGAATGAACAGTTCAGATATGTCCTCTTAAGACTGCGGACCAAATCTCTCTTTCCTCCATCAATGACTGAGGTTTCCTTCATGAGACGGGCTCCGAGAGTTTCAACTCTCAAACCCTGTTGCTGCTGACTGGATATCTTCCAGAGTTGAAGATTTCCTGACATCTATCATATTCAATCGACGGCTCTACATTATTTCCTTTGTCTACGTGCAATCCTTGGTCTCAATGATTAGATGATATGTGTCCCTCGAAACCAACGGATGAGATCGATTCCACCTTTCATGCTTCAGGAGTTTTGATTCTCAAACTTCGCTTGCTCCCAGAGCATTTCACCTAGAGTCCAAGATCCAATGATGCGTGTCCCTTTTGGATCGACGGTCACAATCCCTTCGAGTATTGAGGGTTAGGATATTTCAACTTCCCAACCTTTCAACGTTCCTTTTCTTTTCCCAGAGCTGACTAGCTTCTGACGTGTGTCTAACACATCGAAGTCAAACCAAGTAATTTAATGGAGTAAATTAAAAACTGGACAACCCCACTCCCTTTTTACCAAAACTTCTCCCTCAAATCTATGAGGGATTCTAATTGATGAGAAATTCAACTGTGGAACTTTGTTCCGGGATTTTTGATGTTGTGTGTGTGTGTGTGTGATGATGATGACGATGATTAATGTCCACTGAGATTGAATTGGTCTATCGAACCTTAAGAAGGTAAGTAATTACTTGAACTTTTTTAGAATTTTGTTTCTATGCTCGAAAAGGATTAAGATAAGTGTTCCAAGATCACCATATTTTTGCTTATTTAAAAGGTCATGAACATTGGTAGTCTGACAAAGATTTTGAAATTGAGATGTAATCTGGGTATAAACATTCTAAGAGAAAGTGCTTTTCATCTTCAACCCTCTTAGTGTCAAAAAGGCGACAAACTCTTTGATCCCACGGTGTTTTAGGAATTGACCAATGCCCAATTTCACTATGGATCTCATGAGAATTAGTTTTTATTTTAGCAATGTTTATTTTCTTCTTTACACTTGTCCAAACAAAGAGATAATGTTGATCTTCTAGATTAGGGTTGATTGTCTCCTTATAATATCTTAATGTTTTTCCCCTCTAACTCTTTATCGCACCCCATTTTCTCCATAAATTTAAATAAATAATTAATAATTAATAATAAATGAAACGACGCAACCTATCTAGAAGACATCACCAAACAAAAGGACATATCCCCTCAACTCTATGACCAATTAATGTGTATATATACCATAATAGAGATCATTGTAACTCATCTCATTCATTCCTATCTTATTCACTATATATATATATATATATATATATATATATATATATATATATATATATATATATATATCCTTTTTATGTTGGATTTTCTAATAATAAATTAACTTTGTTCATTTCATTGGTATTAAAGTTGCATTCTAATTTGGCCTTGGCTATATTTTTCCACTCAACCTTTGGTCAAAATTTTGTTACTCTTGACAATATATATAAGGTTTTGGCAAAATAAATTTTCAGAGTTTCTCTAATCTTAATACTTTGACCATAATGAACCATAATCTTGACACTTGACCGTAACCCGACCATTGAACATTTTGTCCATTAACCATTTTAATTTAGAAAATCTGTTAAAAAAAAATCATTTAATTTCCAAATGGTTGTAAAAGAAAGTAAAAAAAAGTGCAAAAGTAAAAAAAAATTCATAAAGATTTCATGGTAAATTCCCAACACATTTCCCTTACATTTGATACAAATTACAGTTTAAAAATAGAGGATAAGAATAACACATTATAGAAAACATACAACTCCGTTGGATAAGAAAATAGGCTCCACAACAAACTCGTCTTCTAAAAATTGAATTTGATTTCAATTACAGTCAATTTCCCATCCCCATTTTCATCCACCGTCTCATACAATCTACGAATTTCATGTGTATATAGATAGCTCCATTATATAATGGACATTTTTATCTAGATTGCAGATTCGAGGCATTTAATGGGAATAATGAAAAATCAATACTTAATTTTATTCTATACCAGTTGGATGCTAAATTTATAATCAATATAAGTTTAATAAAAGTTTAGGTAATGTAGAAGAAGTGTGATATGTAGTAAGTGGGTCGGAGACCGACCCATACACCGTAGCTAAAGTCTCCCAAGAACCTACTGTCCTAGCAGGTTACACTGAACCCTCCCACTCGGCTACACATCTGGAAAATTTGCTACGGGATGATACCCAGGAATATCATCTTCCTTTTGAATCGCTCCCCCTCCACACCTATCATGGGAAACATAAAATTCTTGGCTCCGTGAATCTACCCGACCATCCATCTTCCTCAGGACCGAAACCTACAACAGAGCTGGACCCTTCCTGGTTAAGAGGAGTTGGTCTGGAACTCTCTCCTCTTAAAACTCGCAGTGCAAGGAAAAAGACTTTGACGGGCTCGACATCAGCGGTAGTTACCAATCCTAATCAATCACAAGGGGCGCTTAGAGGCATCAAAGCCCTTGCTAGAGGTAATCCATGATCTTGTTATCCCTCAATATCAGAGGGGTCGGAGGACCTCTGAAAAAAGCCTCCATGAGAAGAATCATTGATCAGACTCAGCCTTCCATCATCTTCCTTCAAGAAACCCTGGTTGCTGCATCGGTGGCTCGTGACTTCATGCACCTCCTTCGACCGAGCTGGCTTTCATGTGCGGCAAGATCTGTGGGAACCTCGGGAGGCCTATTGGTTACATGGGACCCAGCCTTTTTTAAACTTTCTCCGATGCTCAGTCCTGGGGGAATTTTTCTTTCTGGGACTAGCCTTGAACTTAATCGACAAATCAATTTGATAAACGTTTATGGTCCCTGTACTGGACGCAAAGAATTCTGGCAGCGGCTAGACAATATGGGACTTCTGGCGGCAGAGAATCTCATTCTCGCCGGAGACTTGAATTTAACTACCAGCCCTCTAGAAACTTGGGGGGATTTGGCAATGAATGACCCACTTTCAAGTTTCTTCCAGCAAATTTTCTTCAAAAACGCTCTGATTGACATTAAACCACCAGATCTACTACCGACCTAGAGGAACGGTAGACAAGGAGCTGCAAAAATTTCTAAAAGGCTCGACCGTTTTTTGATAGCCGAGAGCTTACTCCTGCCTTCTTACAACAGTCGGGCTTGGGTTAAAATGCCATTCTTGTCCGATCACACTCCGATTTGTCTTCAGATAGGAGAAGGACGCAACAACAAGGGTCTACCTTTCAAATTTAATGCATAGTGGTTGAAGGATCCGACATTCACCACTCTAGTTAACTCTGTCTGGACGGATGACTCTCTTGTCACTCCAGGAGACGCACAGGGAAATTTGTTTCGTAAGCTCAACTCATTAAAATCTCTCTCGATACATTGGCTAAAAGAGAAAAAGGAAAGGGAACACACCGAACTCAACAGCATAGAAACAGAGCTGGAGTATCTTCTATTACAATAGTTACAACTCCCTAACAGTGTGGGGACAACACATAGGATCCGATGCTTAGAGAATGATAGAAACAATCTGCTACGGGACGACGAGGAGAGATGGCGCATCAAGAGCAGGATGCTTTGGTTGGCAGGGGGTGACAAGAATACCAGCTACTTTCACAGAGTGGCCTGCTCCTGCAGAGTAAAAAAACAAATTTGGGAGATTGAAGACACAACGGGAACCATTTACCAGTCTCAGACAGAGATCAAGTCGGCGGAATACACTTATTACAAATCCTTCTACAAAGCATCTCCATCTCCTTCACTAGATGCGCAGACTACAACAACAAGTCTTTTCCCAAGAATGATCTCTCTTGAGGAGGCAAATATAATACATGCTCCATGTTCTAAGGAGGAAATCCTCGCGGTAATCAAAAGCTTTAAAAGAGAGAAAAGCCCAGGTCCCGACGGATGGTCGGTTGAACTCTTCCTTTATTTCTTTGACCTAATGCATCAAGATATTCTGGATGTCATAGAAGACTCGAGAACAAGAGGGACGATTAGCTCCTTTTTAAACAAAACCTTTATTTGTTTGATACCGAAGTCAAACCTCCCCAAGCATTTTAATGACTTCCGCCCCATATCGCTCTGCAATTTATGTTACAAAATAATCTCAAAACTCATAGCTGTTAGAATCTGACCTTTTCTCTCTCGGGCACTTTCAGAAGAACAACTCGGATTCCTCAAGGGAAGACAAATTCTTGATGCTGTCGGAGTGGCAAAAGAATGCATCCACAGTATTAAAACAAAAAAGCTACAAGCCATTCTCCTAAAGCTGGATCTAAAAAAGGTATTTGATTGCATAAATTGGAATTTTCTACACCTCATTCTTATCTAGAGCGGTTTCGGCACTATTACATCAAATTGGATAATGGGATATATCTCCTCGGAAACCCTGGCTATATTAATCAATGGTGAAGCTACAAGGGCCTTTCATTGCGAAAGAGGCCTCCGACAGGGCTGCTCTCTCTCTCCCCTACTATTCATACTGATCCTGGAAGGTCTCAGCATCTTACTTAAGAACAAACAAGCGGAGGGCCTCCTGAAAGGAGTCAAAGTGGCAGGGCTGACTCATATCTTTCATATACTCTTTGCAGATGATGTTTTGATCTTGACAACTGCAGATTTTGCTGAGTGGTCCATCATTCATTCGATCCTAACAACTTTTTGTGAAGTCTCTGGTTTAAAAATCAATGTCTCTAAATCCTCCTTCTTGTATTCTTTTGCGCAGAAGCCCATAAAGCGTGACTTAAGAGCACTCTTTGGAATTGATTTCCTTGAGCTAGAGGAGGGCTTCTCCTATTTAGGATTTCACTTAAAATCCTCCAGATACACCACAAAAGATTGGGCTTGGCTTTTGGACAGATTCGAAAAGAAAATTCTCAACTGGAAACACAGGTTTCTCTCGATAGGAGGAAGATTTGTTCTGATTAAAGCGGTGCTAGAAAGCCTTCCGGTCTTTTGGATGGCATTAGCACACATACCAGCCACCGTATTGAAGTCGCTCCATCAACTCTCATTTTCCTTTCTGTGGGCTGGCTACAACAAGACTAGATGCTTTCATCTCAGCAAATGGGAGGAGCTTTCAAAACCGAAATCGATGGGGGGTTGGGGCCTAAAAAACTTGTCCCTCTTTCACAAAGCTCTCACGACCAATACCTTTTGGCGAATTTTAACTTGTTCAGGACTCTGGAATACTGTCATCACAGCTAAGTATTTACATCATCTCCCAATACATATTTGGATCATACTAGCTGAAATACATCCACCTACAGGTTCGCCGATCTGGAAAAATTTCTCTTCTACCCTCCCAATTATTTTAAAGGGACTTTCTTGGTACCCAGGGGATGGGCACCTGATAGAAGTTGGAAATGACTGTATATTGGGTCTGGGTAGAAAAACGAGCCTCTCTTCATCGCTGCGCGCCCTTCTTCATGAAAAAAGTTTACACTACCTTCAACAATTCCACCGCCCGTCTCCAACCGGCCCACTGTGTGACTCTTGGCTGAGCGGTCTTGAACTACAGCTCGATCCTTTACACAGGACAGAATGGGACGACTACACAAGTCAACTCAAAGATTTCGACGTGCGACTACATCCTCAACAAGACTCTCTAATCTAGATCGGGGGTGACCGGTCGGGTTTACTAATGGCAAAGAATGTTTATCTTACTCTGGCAGCACAAAACTGGAGGACTGTCATTCCAAATTGGAGACAGAGGATATGGAGAGAACGCGGCCCTCTAAAACATAAATTATTTACTTGGATCCTGCTTGAAAATAAGCTTCTGCTATGGGACAATTTGCAAAAGCGTGGATGGGAGGGCCCGAACCGCTGTGCGCTTTGTGCCAAGGATATGGAATCATCGCTACATGTTTTTGTACAGTGCTCCTTCACCTGTTCTCTTTGGACCCACATCACTGCTGCTCTTAATATTTCCACACTTTGGGAAGGCAATGATGTCAAAGCATGCTTTCAAAACTGGATCCAGCATAACAGATCTCTTGCATTGCTTCCATCACACCTTTGCTGGCTCATTTGGCTATCCAGAAATGCGGCTATTTTCAATGACAAGAAGCCATCCTTCCATTTTATTACATCACACATTCTGACAGAGGCAGCCAATCTTGGCAAGACTATTCAACCAAAGCCTCCGGATCGACAATCATTTCAAATTCCAGTCGATAGGGTGGTGGCCTGGTTTGATGGGGCCTCACAACAAGGAGGCGCATTTTATGGAGCCGGGGGAAAAATATCACTAAGCACACACACCATTATTCGTTGGACGTTGAATGGGGGTCAGGGTACTAACACAAAGGCGGAACTAATAGCTCCTTGGGCTTCGCTAGTGCTGGCCAGTCGCCATACCGATACCTTTCTACTTCTTGGTGACTCCAAGCTCACAATCGATTGGCTGAATGGACTGGCAGACTTCCATGTGGCAGCTCTCAATTGCTGGAAAGATAGGACCAAAGATGCTACTTTACTCTTTAGCAAGCTCACCTTCCAGCATATTTTCCGAGAGGAAAACTCCGAGGCAGACTTCCTCTCGAAAAAGGCATTGCTCCTCCCTACGAGCCAAATTAGATTTTCTTATTGGGAGGATGGAAATGAAGGACCTATCTACAAGATCAATTTATGACTTGATTTCTCCATTGTAGATTTGGTGCCTTGATTTCACTTAGCAGACTTGCTGCCTTGATGGATATAGCCATGAATGTGAGGCCACTGTTGGATATGAACAAGTATATAGCGGATTTCTTCATGTATTTCTTTTATGCTGCTGTAAGAAAAGTCGTCTTGTAAATATTTATATCCTTTTGAATATAAAGAGCACTTTTTTCTCGTGGAAAAAAAAAAGTTTAGGTAATTGAATACTTATTATATGGTAATTGTAATTGCAATTTGGACTTTTGATATATTATGCTATTATGAAATAATATCAAATTAGTGTATGAGACTTTTTTGTTTTTGGAACACAAAGTTGTAATTGTATCATACTCTAATTTAATCATAAAATATTTTATCTCTTTACATTATTGAGTTAAAGTAATCTAAACCGTGTATCTTTCTAAAATCACCTACCATACATAAACTAAAAAACAAATTACTTTACCTTATATATATTTTATCAAGGAAATATTAGACTAAAAATATTTATCAAAAAAGTGGATTAAAAGTATTTTAAATCTGACATTAAAAGTATTTATCAAAAAAGGTGGATTAAAAGTATTTTAAAAAATAAAGAAATATAAGTTAGTGATATACTAAAAGGGTCAAGTTCTAAATTTCAATAAAAATGGTTATAAAATTAATCCCTAAATTTCCAATTTAAAAGTTATAATTAATCTCAAAATTTCCAATTTAAAAGTAATAAAGGGAGTTATTTAAATAACCATTGGGAAAAGGAGAAATAACTAGGGGAAGAAATATTATCTAACATTTAAGTCAAACTTAAAAATAAAAATTGTTGATATCTATAGTTTCATCAAAGAAGTGGGCCCTTTGTAATTTTTTTATTGTTGTGTTTATCATTGTATAATTTTTATTATGTGGTAAGGTGTTTTTTATGGAGTTTATTTGGCTTGATTGGATGATTGGTATATCTTCGTAGTGATCTTGTTAGATGACAGTCAAAGCCCCATCCACCATCCATTTTTGCATCTATCTAAAATTTTCTATGATTTGTTGACTTCCATGTCTCTCAATAGAACACATGTGCCTCCCAACCTGAAGCCCCTCTATTCATATTTTCATTTGGATCACCTACAATATTTATTTACCCTTTACATTGTCCCTACCTTCCTCCATGTCAACTCAACCCATCTACCTTTTTATTGCAGCTACTTGGTGTTCCTCCCTTCACCCATACACCACTTTTGTGACTCTATGCCAACTTCGTCCTCGATGTCTACACTCATCAATTGCCTCTTTACTCTGTCTCCATATATATTTTTGTTGGCCCTATGGTTCTCCTTCGTTTCTTCACTTGTTACATATTCAAATTTTTCTATTGGATTTTTCCTCCACGTTCATTTCTTGGAGCTACAATTCATAGCAACCTCGATGGTGTCACCATAGACAAGTACTCTATTTTCCCCATTTTTGTAGTTTTATAGTTTTAGGGTTTCATTAAATATTCTTGTGAGGTCATTATTTTTAAGATACCATGTTGTTTACACCAAATTTAGATGAGATAGGAGTTGTGGAGAGAGTATGCAAGCCTCGATCATACTAGAGATAGTGATGAAGGACTATTAAAATTTTAAGCTTGTTTCTATTTTTTAAATATAAAGTTGTCTATCCAATCTATTATTTTTCTACACTTGTATTTTCAAGCTTATATTGTTTTCAATATTTTATTTATAATTTGAGGTTTTTAATTATCATATACTTAATAGATATTATTCATACATACATGTTACTAAGAGGTTTTCTATTACACACAAAGTTCATAAAATGTTTTCTTGCACTCTTTACCCCACCTAATACACTTTTCTTCACCCTTCTTCATACCTCCCTTCCAAAACATAGGCAAATATATATGTCTAGGATCTTCAATCATAATCTTTTTCCATGTCCTTTAATCCCATTTATGCAATTAACTTTTTCCCATGACCCTTATAGGTGGAATGACTCATTTCAAAGGGTAGCACACCTGTAAAATGGTTGTTTCTTTGAGTTAAATTTCCATCAATTTGTTTCTAGGCATGGCCATTGACATGTAGCTAATTACGCAAATTTTGGCGCTTGATCTTCCTCTATACAGAGTTGAATCCCACAATACCATGCTTCTATATTTGATGGGACACATGTGGAACACTCTCTTTTTCCATAAAAATTCAATGAGCATGTTGCAACTAGGCACTAGTACATTTGGGTCAAATTCTGACGATGCGTTCGACGCAATTGCCACTTTATATTGCCACGTATGTTGGGGATGTTACAATTTGGTTGATTCAAAGCAATCTTGGATCATGTTGTAAGTGCTAGTAATGAGAAACGTTAAAAGGAGGTAACGAGACTTAGTGGGAGACTGGGTACATTACATTGTGGTATCAAAGCATACTTGGAGAGAAGTGTGTGACGTGGCCCAATTAGGGGTGGCTGGGGATGTTACAGATTGGTATCCGAGATATTGGTTCAACACTGGACTTGTATGGACTAGAGATCAACAAGAAGCCTCAGAGGTCTAGTTTCAACACTGAGCCAGTATGAGCTGAGTTATACTTAAGGAAAAATTCAGATTGGTAAGTGATCGAATTTGTAATTTCAGCATGGCTTTGTGTTGATGGAAAAAAATGACCATAATCAACATTTGGTAAATCACCAGGTCAGGACCCCAATTAGGCCCTTATCCATTTGGAATGGTGATTTTGACTAGGTTTATGGGTCTAGTTACCCTTCTCCTAAGACTAGGCTAAAGTTAATTTAAGCTAAATTAATCTGTATGTACAAAGATATATACACAACCTTCTATCCCCTAATGTATCTTGTCAGTTTTTTTTATTAGCGGACAGAGGGAAAGGGATCAATCTCTTGCAGCATGCTTACAAGAAGGCAATCCTTAAGCTGACTCAAGGGCTCAAACATGCCACACTGGATTTTGCTCCTGCGAAAAAAGACTTTATAGACTTAAATGCAAATGTAGTTTTAATCTAGGATGCAAACAATAAAAGAAAATCTAATCTATCCTATCTTGATTAGGAAAAGATACATATATCATCCAAATCAAGAGGAAAATGATAAAAAGGGGAAATGAATGAGATTGAATTTAAGGTTAGGATTCATTTGCAAATCATAGAACTAGTTCATGTGATTTACAAACGATGAACACAAATATGCAATGGAATGACTTCAATAAATAGTTATCAAAACAACCACAACATATAATTAAACCCATTTATGAGTTCAATTTAAGATCTACTATCATATTAAAGAAATAGTTCTTCTAATGTGATAGTAATTAAAACCAAAACAAGATTCTAATTAAATGATAAATAGTTATCATTAACTGTAATCAAGTTTCCTTGAATCTATAATCTAATTCTGATTTAAAATTTGTTTTCTCTGTAAAGATAGCTTTACAAAATTAAAAAATTTAAATAAAAAATGAATCAACAATAAGAAATAACAAGCAACTTACAAATTGTACAACAGTGCATGAAAACAAAAACTTGTTATTAGCTTCAAATATCTCTGTCTTTATACAATCCTCTGAAATTCCATAGAAAGAAAATAACTCTAATACAATAGTGTAATCAAACCTTTCTCTCATTGCAAAATTATTCCCACAAGTTTCAAATCTGGAACCCCCCTCCATTTAGTTTTCTTTCTCTCTTTTATAAGAAAAGAATTATAGCTATGACTAACAACTAACATTAATTAAAGAGAAATTATCTCCTCAAAATTAGGAATGGGATATTATAAAATAGTCTTAATTCACAAACCTCGAATTACAATAGATTGTACAAAAATAGGGATAAGCTTTATTTAAAAGATTAACGGATTTTCTCCATAAGCCTAACCTAGTAGCTTGAAAACATCATCTGTCCATGATTCCTAGTCCATATCACACGCTCTACATCTATCAAAACAAATAAATAAAATTAATAATAAATAAAATGAATAATACATAAAATGAAATTAGAGAGGCAACCGAATTTTAAATTCTGTAGCTGCTCTTTCTAAAAATAAAATGAAACAAAAACA
>JZKD02S1076774.1:533851-546083 GCA_000966675.3 Picea glauca
ACAATATTACATTTTCTGATTCATTGCGATTGTTAGAACTACAAGGAAGAGAAACCAAATTTTTAAACCATCCTATTAACTCAATTCGAGGAGGTAAATCTTTAGATTGAAACTGGAAACAAATCAATTTAAATCGAATAAGAAAATCATTAAAAGACTCACCTTCAAATCTACGAAGTGTTTCAAGTTGATCACAAACCTTGTTATAATCGTAGTCCTAAAAAGCATGAAGAAAAAATATTGTGAACTAGTCCCAACCATGTATAGAGGCAACTGGTAATAAAAGACACCATTCTTTGGCCCAACCTATCAGTGTAAGAGTAAAAATTCTACATAGAATTCCTTCATCAGTATCAGAAAAAGAAGAATTTGTAAAATTTTGAATAAATTGTAAAACATGATCATATGCAGAAATTTTGCTCTTACCATCGAATTTTACCTTTGAAAAATACTTTAATACCTTTGTTGGAGTGTTGCAAAATGCTCGACTAGATATGCAACTCCAAATAGGAAGAGTCGATGGAGCCATTGAAAATAAATAATATTGTTAGAACAAATAGCTTCCAAAATAATCACACTCATTGGTGGCCCTCCTTCTAGTGCCAAAAATGTTGATGGCCAGAAATGACCATAATCAACATTAGGGAAATCACCTAGTCAGGACCCCAATTAGGCCCTTATCCATTTGGAATGGTGATTTTGACTAGGCTTATGGGTCCAGATACCCTTCTCCTAAGACTAGGCTAAATTTAATTTAAGTTAAGTTAATCTATATGCACAAAGATATATACACAGTCTTTTATCCGCTAATGTATCGTGTCACTTGTTTTTATTAGTGGACAGAGGAAAAGGGATCACTCTCTTGCAACATTCTTACAAGAAGGAAATCCTTAAGCTGACTCAAGGGCTCAGTCATGCCACACTGGATTTTTCTCCTACGAAAGGAGACTTTATAGATTTAAATGAAAATGTAGTTTTAATCTAGGATGCAAATGATAAAAGAAAATCTAATCAATCCTATCTTGATTAGGAAAAGATACATATATCATCCAAATCAAGAGAAAAATGATAAAAAGGAGAAAGGACTAATATTGAATTTAAGGTTAGGATTCATTTGCAAATCATAGAACTAATTCATGTGATTTACAAATTATGAACACAAACATGCAATGGAATGACTTCAATAAATAGTTATCAAAACAACCGCAACATATACTTAAACCCAATTATGAATTCAATTTAAGATCTACTATCATATTAAATAAACAGTTCTTCTAATGTGATAGTAATTAAAACCAAAACAGGATTTTAATTAAATGATAAATAGTTATCATTACTTGCAATCAAGTTTCCCTGAATCTGTAATCTAATTATGATTTAAAATTGTTTTTCTCTGTAAAGATAGCTTTATGAAATTAAAAAATTTAAATCAGAAATGAATTAACAATAAGAAATAAAAAGCAACTTACATATTATACAACAGTGCATGAAAATGGAAACTTGTTATTAGCTTCAAATATCTATGTCTTTATACAGTCCTATAAAATCCCACAGAAAGAAAATAGCTCTAATACAATAGTGTAATCAAACCTTTCTCTCATTGCAGAATTATTCCCACAAGTTTCAGATCTAGAACCACCCTCCATTTAGTTTTATTTCTCTCTTTTATAAGAAAAGAGTTATAACTATGAATAACAACTAACATTAATTAAAGATAAATTATCTCCTCGAAATTAGGAATGAGATATTATAAAATAGTCTTAATTCCCAAACCAAACTCAAATTACAACATATTGTACAAAAATAGGGATAAGATTTCTTTAAAAGATTAACTGATTTTCTCCATAATGCTATCATCATAGCTTGAAAAGATCACCTGTCCATGATTCCTGGTCCATATCACAAATAAAATTAATAATAAACAAAATGAATAATAAATAAAATGAAATTAGAGCAGCTATAGAGTTTGAAATTATGTAATTTCTCTTTCTAAAAATAAAATGAAACAAAAACAAGAAGTTCATACATGCAAAAAAAAATTCTAAAATTAACACTTGAGCACTAAGAAGAAGAATTACTAAAATCCGAGTTAACGAAAATATTAACCCCTGGCGAATTGATTGCTATCGAGCCTTCTGTTTTAGTCGATTTTCATTTGAGCTCAACAATTTTTTCTTCATATTCTGCAATTAGGTTTTTGTTCTTTGACCCGAGCTGTTGATTTTCTAGCTCCAAATCTATTAAATTTGATTGCAGGATAGGCATCATGCTATGGTATTTAGCTTTCCAAAACAAAGCTTCCATTCTTAAGTTATGCATGTGATTTTCCTTTTCGAGCTTATTTTTTGTATCTATAGGTTCATTCTTAGAGTTTGGGATTGGTCTAGCCTCTGTATGATGAGCCAATCTCTCTGTTTCTTCAGGTTCATCATCCATGACTGTAATAGGATGATTAATATTGGAAACCCTGCTAGATTTATTTATGACCATCCTTGATATTTTTCTCCCTTGTCTCTTGTTCTTGGAATTATTTGACTTCTTTATATTTTCACATGATTTGGGAACAAAGGATTTAACGTTATTAGTCAGGAAAAGGGGAAATGATAGTAGATTGTACAGAAGAATTGAAAGATATTCTTTTATTCTTATCCAAGGCCATAGGCTCAAAACTCGAGCTCGATCTCTGAGATTGACTACATGTAATCCTTGTTGAAATTTTCTTTGAATTTGGGATGTGAGGGAGATCAATGTCATTATATCCTATTGAATTTGTGGATTCAAACCTTGATTCAAAATCCTAAGTCTGAGAAACTGGCTCTATGGTTTCAATAAAATTGTTTCTTTTAATAAAAGTGTCTCAAGAATCATTAACCTGGTTTAAATGAAAATCGACAAGGATTCTAATTAAGCCATGATCGAAGAGGTTTCTTTATGAACCGAGATGACTTCTATGATAAAATCTTGACATTTTTGTAAGACTCCTCAACAAGAAGAAAAGGAAAATTTAACTCAAAACCCACGAAGACCATTAATGGGCGAAAATGGTAATAAAAGAATAAACTGTAGCAACCCTCGCATGTAATGTATAGCTTGATTATCCATAAAAGAAATTGAAATTTCTTTTTGATAAGGGATGAAGGCGTACCTTTTGAATTATACTCTGTTTTTTGTGATACTAGAAACTCAGACCAAGGAATATTCCTTTAGTTTTGAACCACTGCTCACCCTTTAATGGAAACTTTGTGGCTCTTGCGATCAGGGCTTCATAATTTGCATCAATACATTCCCAATATCTGAAAACTTCCCATCGAAACTAAGTGCAAAGGCTCTGGCCACCTGTAGGTTGTTCCCACAAAACATCATTAAAAATTTGAACCAGCCAGCCTTTTGGAGCATGGGATGGAAATCCTCATTTGCTTCAACAAATTGAGTGCCTAGAGGCTTGCATCCGGAGATTAAACCCATTGTAATACACCCAATATGACTCAGGACAACTTGTAGGGAGAAATTCTATGGTGAATATGTGAATGTAGAAAAAATACATGAAAACCCTCTTTCACAGTAAAATGTAAACCCTTCGAAAATCCCCAATGGTAAAAACATACTAAGTACAAGCCCTCTCTGCTTTGATATGTGAATCAATTTGCGTTTATGGTGAGACATAGGAGGAATTCCTCTCCTACTATGTGTAACACACAACAACAGCTCAAAATGCCATATGGAAATCACAAAGTTCGAAATATATTGTCAATCAAATCATTGATTCAGTAGAGCACATCAACCTTAATAAAAAATGTTGTGATGATTATCCTCAGAATCATATAAATTGTTCATAAGATTTTGCAATACAAACAATAAATATCGATAATGGTCCCTTACGTGAAGTTTAACACATGAGATAAGGTATAGGATAATTAATAAGATTTTCAAAAAAAAATTTCATCCAAAATCATGTAATATAAGAAAGTTAATAAAACTTAGGATGAAAGATATCCCTTTCATAGCTCATTATTTTTTGTAGCTTAAAGAAAACCCTATTTTGAACATGTATNTTAAAACCAAAACAAGATTTTAATTAAATGATAAATAGTTATCATTACCTGCAATCAAGTTTCCTTGAATCTGTAATCTAATTATGATTTAAAATTGTTTTTCTCTGTAAAGATATCTTTATGAAATTAAAAAATTTAAATCAGAAATGAATTAACAATAAGAAATAAAAAGCAACTTACATATTATACAACAGTGCATGAAATTGGAAACTTGTTATTAGCTTCAAATATCTATGTTTTTATACAGTCCTATAAAATCTCACAGAAAGGAAATAGCTCTAATACAATAGTGTAATCAAACCTTTCTCTCATTGCAGAATTATTCCCACAAGTTTCAGATCTGGAACCCCCCTCCATTTAGTTTTATTTCTCTCTTTTATAAGAAAAGAGTTACAACTATGAATAACAACTAACATTAATTAAAGATAAATTATCTCCTCGAAATTAGGAATGGGATATTATAAAATAGTCTTAATTCCCAAACTAAACTCAAATTACAACAGATTGTACAAAAATAGGGATAAGATTTATTTAAAAGATTAACTTATTTTCTCCATAATGCTATCATCGTAGCTTGAAAAGATCATATGTCCATGATTCCTGGTCCATATCACACGCTTTACATCTGTCAAAACAAATAAATAAAATTAATAATAAACAAAATGAATAATAAATAAAATGAAATTAGAGCAGATACAGAGTTTGAAATTATGTAGCTGCTCTTTCTAAAAATAAAATAAAACAAAAACAATAAGTTCATACATGCAAAAAAAATTCTAAAATTAACACTTGAGCATCAAGAAGAAGAATTACTAAAATCCGAGTTAACGAATATATTAACCACTGGCGAATTGATTGCTATCGAGCCTTTTGTTTTAGTCGATTTTCATTTGAGCTCAACAATTTTCTCTTCGTATTCTGCAATTAAGTTTTTGTTCCTTGACCCGAGCTGTTGATTTTCTAGCTCCAAATCTATTAAATTTGATTGCAGGATAGGCATCATGCTATGGTATTTAGCTTTCCAAACAAAGCTTCCATTCTTAAGTTATGCATGTGATTTTCCTTTTCGAGCTTATTTTTTGTATCTATAGGTTCATTCTTAGAGTTTGGGATTGGTCTAGCCTCTGTATGATGAGCCAATCTCTCTGTTTCTTCAGGTTCATCATCCATGACTATAATAGGATAATTAATATTGGAAACCCTGTTAGATTTATTTATGACCATTTGATATTTTTCTCTCTTGTCTCTTGTTCTTGAAATTATTTGACTTCTTTATATTTTTACATGATTTGGGAACAAAGGATTTAACGTTATTAGTCAGGAAAAGGGGAAATGATAGTAGATTGTATAGAAGACTCGAAAGAGATTCTTTTATTCTTATCCAAGGCCATAGGCTCAAAACTCGAGCTCGATCTCTGAGATTGACTACATGTAATCCTTGTTGAAATTTTCTTTGAATTTGGGATGTGAGGAAGATCAATGTAATTATATCCTATTGAATTTGTGGATTCAAACCCTGATTCAAAATCCTAAGTCTGAGAAACTTGCTCTATGGTTTCAATGAAATTGTTTCTTTTAATAAAAGTGTCTCAAGAATCATTAACCTGGTTTAAATGAAAATCGACAAGGATTCTAATTAAGCCATTATGGAAGATGTTTCTTTATGAACCGAGACGACTTCTATGATAAAATCTTGACATTTTTGTAACACTCCTCAACAAGAAGAAAAGGAAAATTTAACTCAAAACCCACAAAGACCATTAATAGGCGAAAATGGTAATAAAAGAATAAACTGTAGCAACCCTCGCATGTAATGTATAGCTTGATTATCCATAAAAGAAATTTCAATTTCTTTTTGACAAGGGAAGAATGCGTACCTTTTGAATTATGCTCCATTTTGTGTGATACTAGAAACTTAGACCAAGGAATATTCCTTTAGTTTTGAACCACTGTTCATCCTTTAATGGAAAATTTGTGGCTCTTGCGATCAAGGCTTCATAATTTGCATCACGACATTCCCAATATATGAAAACTTCCCATCGAAACTAAGTGCAAAGGCTCTGGCCACCTGTACGTTGTTCCCACAAAACATCATTAAAAATTTGAACCAGCCAGCCTTTCGGAGCATGGGATGGAAATCCTCATTTGCTTCAACAAATTTAGTGCCTGGACGCTTGCATCTGGAGATTAAACCCATTGTAATACATCCAATATGACTCAGGACAACTTGTAGGGAGAAATTCTATGGTGAATATGTGAATGCAGAAAAAAATACATGAAAACCCTTTTTCACAGTAAAATGTAAACCCTTCGAAAATCCCCAATGGTAAAAACATACTAAGTACAAGCCCTCTCTACTTTGATATGTGAATTAATTTCCGTTTATGGTGAGACATAGGAGGAATTCCTCATCTACTATGTGTAACACACAACAACAACTCAAAATGCCATATGGAAATCACAAAGTTCAAAATATATTGTCAATCAGATCATTGATTCAGTAGAGCACATCAACCTTAATAAAAAATGTTGTGATGATTATCCTCATAATCATATAAATTGTTCATAAGATTTTGCAATAGAAACAATAAATATCGATAATGGTCCCTTACGTGAAGTTTAACACATGAGCTAAGGTATAGGATAATTAATAAGATTTTCAAAAATTTCTTTCATCCAAAATCATGTAATATAAGAAAGTTAATAAAACTTAGGATGAAAGATATCCCTTTCATAGCTCATTATTTTTTGTAGCTTAAAGAAAACCCTATTTTGAACATGTATTTGAATAATGTAATCAATAAACACCAGAAATAAGTGATATATAAAATCTTTGAGTTTCACTATGTGCCTAAGATCGTAATCAAAACAAGTTGCAACCAAAGAAATTGACATGAAACAACATGCCATAAGGCTAATTTCCCAAAAAAAAATTGAATTTCATGTTTGAAATCATGAAATTCAAAAAGGCGATGTGCAAAATCGATATAAGTAGGGGTTAAAATCATGAAGAACCTTGAATTCTTAACCAATATCAAATGAATTGATGCCCATATAAAATCTAATCTCAAACATATTTACAAAATTAAGACAAAGAACATTTATTCAAACTAAAAATAATTTTCAAAAATAAAGGGGTCCCAAATTTTATTGAAAATAAATGAAAATTTGGGAGGTTGTTGTTTTCCACAACACCTTGGTGCGCATTAAGTAAGAATGCACAGATGTGTGTACTAAATGTTTGACATTGCGGAGTGCGGCATTGGAACTGCATAATGAACAATGGTGCATGGGTGTGCACACTAAAGATTTGGGGTTGCGTGTGCATTACTGATACATAATGTACAAGTGAACAATTGACATCGTGCATTGGTGTGTGTTGAATATCAGTGCGTGAATGAGTTCAGAAGAAAGGATTCTGACAGGATGGTGCATATTTTTCATGAATTCATCTAACACATCTTGTTGTCTGCACATTTTTCATAATTAGCAACGATTAGAGCAGGACAAAATCAGTGAAAAAGGTCAAAAGACTGGAAGATGCGTAGAGAAATTACACCCGGTGATGAATTCGGGAATCTATATGTCGAGTTGGATGCTGATGGTACATAATCCAAGGAGGAGTGCATGAACTTGGTAGAAACCATAAAGGGATTGCAAAAATCTATCCAGGACTATAAAGCTGATAATGAAAGGTTTATGAAAGTCAAGGAGAAACAAGATGACTTCAATGTAAAGTTGATGCAGAGCCTGGATAGAATGGAAAAGAAAATGGATAAGGAGACAAAGACAACTAGGTCAAAAGGTCACAGGTCTCACGATGAGAAAAGAAGAGAAGCAAGGAGTGTTGATAGAAATCATCACCACTAACCAAATAATTCTTTTAGGAAAGTGCGCAATAGTTCAAGTCCATCTCCTGTCAGAAAGTATAAGAGAAAGAAAGGGGTGGACTAGCTATAAGGAGAAATGAAAAAGATCAAGCCTCTTACCTTTGACAGTGAGCATAAGAAGGATGAGGATGCAGAGACCTGGTTTTTGGGTATGAGGAAGTAATTCCAGTTATTTGCGCAGGAAGAAGGGAGAATTGTTATCTATCCATTAAAAGGAAAGGCATCAATGTGATGGGATCAGTTTTTGTAGGTGCAACACATTGATGAGAAGAAATTTACTTGGAGGTAGTTCAAGAGGTATTTCCAAATGAAATACTTAACCAAGCGGTACTATGACAAGAAAATGAAGGAGTTCTTCTAACTCAAGCTTGGGAGTATGTTGATGGATGAGTATGAAAGAAAATTCTTAGAGATGTTGAAATATGTCACATTCATCAAGGATGAGAAAGTTAAAATTTATAGGTAGTTGAGTGGGTTTCCTTCAGTTATTAGTGACAAGATACAATATGATGACCCTAAGACATTGGAGAAAACTATAAGGTGTGTTAAGTGTCTTTAGGAGAAGCAAAGGGGAAGGTCAAATTTTCAAAAGGCTTGGGAAGACAAGATGAAAAGTAAGATGGAACAAAGGAAGAAGGAGGCTAAGTCACCATTTTTCGAAAACACTGCACAAGGACATCCAATTCTCAAGGATCCCAGAATGTCAGAGATAATGGGGCAAAATTTCTGGCAGTAATCTATTCAGTGTTGGAGTTGTGGCATGAATCATATGCACATAGATTACCCTCAAAGAGGTGATAAAGTGAGAATTGCACACAGTGTACAACAAGTTGCAACAGTTGATGACATGGGAAAAAATGTGCCAAGGATTTACCCAGTGTTGGATAACAAGCAGGCTAAGTTTCAATCACACATGATTGAGGTGGATGGTAAGCTTAGTGACCAACCCATTGCTATTTTAATTGACTCAGAAGCTAGTCATAGTTATGTAGATCCTAAGATGGTGGAAAGATTCCATTTTCCAAGAAGAAAACTTGGAAAACCTTGGTTTCTACAATTAGCTACAGGAGCAAAAAGGAAAATTAATGAGATGGTTAAGGCATGTCCAATGGATATGAATGCACTGTTCACAAAAGTTGAATTGAATATGTTATGATCCAAATGCTCAAAATATCTTAAAATAAAAGAGGTACACACCATGTATAGAATGTCAACGTGGAGCAAAATGCCAATATAGAATGTGTAGAATGTCATGTTTGAGACTAGTCAATAGGACTAGTCAGATACCCTATCTTACATAAAGTCTTTATACAAAAGTAGGATTAACCATAAGATGAAATTTTTATCACAACTACCTTGATAATTTCTATGAATATCATTTGAGTTTCAAGGTATGAAATGTCACACAAAAAATTTGAATAGAGAAAATTCCACGATGACTAAATTCAGGATGATTCCATAACCCTATATTACACAGGCTATATCTCCGAAAGTATAAGGCCTCAAGAGATGAAATTTGAAACCCACATACCTTTATCCGTCTACTAAATATCTTCCAAGGGGTTCCTTCTGAAAATTCATAGAAAAAAAATTATAGTGAAAATTCCAAGGTGTATCATATGAAGCAATGAAACCCCAAGACCTTGAGCTCCAATACCAAATGTTATGATTCAAATGTTCAAAATATCATAAAATAACAGAGGTACACACCATGTATAGAATGTCAATGTGAAGCACAACTCCAATATAGATAAGTTACACAATAACTCCTTAAAGAATAGGGGAACCGCCTCCAAATAACCAAATACCATTCATACTTCACAATTCTTGTCAATAATGAATACATGATCTCTTATATATAGCTATTCAGACTTTCACATGAGGCTCCTTTATCACTAGGATGACCCTATTACATATGTATTTACACATTACATGTACATTTGAGCCCATTTATNCAAGATTTTAATTAAATGATAAATAGTTATCATTACCTGCAATCAAGTTTCCTTGAATCTGTAATCTAATTATGATTTAAAATTGTTTTTCTCTGTAAAGATAGCTTTATGAAATAAAAAAATTTAAATCAGAAATGAATTAACAATAAGAAATAAAAAGCAACTTACATATTATACAACAGCGCATGAAAATGGAAACTTGTTATTAGCTTCAAATATCTATGTCTTTATACAGTCCTATAAAATCCCACAAAAAGAAAATAGCTCTAATACAATAGTGTAATCAAACCTTTCTCTCACTGCAGAATTATTCCCACAAGTTTCAGATCTCGAACCCCCCTCCATTTAGTTTTGTTTCTCTCTTTTATAAGAAAAGAGTTACAACTATGAATAACAACTAACATAAAGATAAATTATCTCCTCGAAATTAGGAATGGGATATTATAAAAGAGTCTTAATTCCCAAACCAAACTCAAATTACAACAGATTGTACAAAAATAGGGATAAGATTTCTTTAAAAGATTAACTGATTTTCTCCATAATGCTATCATCATAGCTTGAAAATATCATATGCCCATGATTCCTGGTCCATATCACACACTCTACATCTGTCAAAACAAACAAATAAAATTAATAATAAACAAAATGAATAATAAATGAAATGAAATTAGAGTAGCTACAGAGTTTTCAATTATGTAGCTGCTCTTTCTAAAAATAAAATGAAACAAAAACAAGAAGTTCATACATGCAAAAAGAAATTCTAAAATTAACACTTGAGCATCAAGAAGAAGAATTACTAAAATCCAAGTTAACGAAAATATTAACCCCTGGCGAATTGATTGCTATCAAGCCTTCTGTTTTAGTCGATTTTCATTTGAGCTCAACAATTTTCTCTTCATATTCTGCCATTAAGTTTTTGTTCCTTGACCCGAGCTATTGATTTTCTAGCTCCAAATCTATTAAATTTGATTGCAGGATAGGTATCATGCTATGGTATTTAGCTTTCCAAAACAAAGCTTCCATTCTTAAGTTATGCATGTGATTTTCCTTTTCGAGCTTATTTTTTGTACCTCTAGGTTCATTCTTAGAGTTTGGGATTGGTCTAGCCTCTGTATGATGAGAAAATCTCTTTGTTTCTTCAAGTTCATCATCTATGACTGTAATAGGATAATTAATATTGGAAACCCTGCTAGATTTATTTATGATCATCCTTGATATTTTTCTCCCTTGTCTCTTGTTCTTGAAATTATTTGACTTCTTTATATTTTCACATGATTTGGGAACAGAGGATTTAACGTTATTATTCAGGAAAAGGGGAAATGATAGTAGATTATACAGAAGAATCGAAAGAGATTCTTTTATTCTTATCCAAAGCCATAGGCTCAAAACTCGAGCTCGATCTCTGAGATTGACTACATGTAATCCTTATTGAAATTTTCTTTGAATTTGGGATGTGAGGGAGATCAATGTCATTATATCCTATTGAATTTGTGGATTCAAACCCTGATTCAAAATCCTGAGTCTGAGAAACTGGCTCTATGGTTTCAATAAAATTGTTTCTTTTAATAAAAGTGTCTCAAGAATCATTAACTTGGTTTAAATGAAAATCGACAAGGATTCTAATTAAGCCATGATGGAAGAGGTTTCTTTATGAACCGAGACGACTTCTATGATAAAATCTTGACATTTTTGTAAGACTCCTCAACAAGAAGAAAAGGAAAATTTAACTCAAAACCCACGAAGACCATTAACAGGCGAAAATGGTAATAAAAGAATAAACTGTAGCAACCCTCGCATGTAATGTATAGCTTGATTATCCATAAAAGAAATTGAAATTTATTTTTGACAAGGGATGAAGGCGTACCTTTTGAATTATACTCCGTTTTGTGTGATACTAGAAACTCAGACCAAGGAATATTCCTTTAGTTTTGAACCACTGTTCACCCTTTAATGGAAAATTTGTGGCTCTTGCGATCAAGGCTTCATAATTTGCATCACGACATTCCCAATATCTGAAAACTTCCCATCGAAACTAAGTGAAAAGGCTCTGGCCACCTGTAGGTTGTTCCCACAAAACATCATTAATAATTTGAACCAGCCAGCCTTTTGGAGCATGGGATGAAAATCCTCATTTGCTTCAACAAATTCAGTGCATGGAGGCTTGCATCTGGAGATTAAACCCATTGTAATACACCCAATATGACTCGGGACAACTTGTAGGGAGAAATTCTATGGTGAATATGTGAATGCAGAAAAAAATACATGAAAACCCTCTTTCACAGTAAAATGTAAACCCTTCGAAAATCCCCAATGGTAAAAACATACTAAGTACAAG
>JZKD02S1076774.1:576097-610840 GCA_000966675.3 Picea glauca
CATTATAGTTTAATTTTGATTAGAAACAAATATATTACTAACAAATAATGTATATATCATAAGATGACAAATTATATAAAATTTCAAACCTTAATAAAGGTATGCCAATCGTGAGCTTTTGCACCACCAAAATCACCTTGCTTCGTTAATATATTATTTATGTTCGAAGCAAAACTAGTGGGAAATTTAATCTTTTGTATAACCTTTTTACTACATCACTCTCTTGCTTTGTTAATAACCATGGAAGATTGTTTGGTTGTCCATCACTATAAGAGTGAGTCAAATGTTGGAATGCCTTGTCTTCCTCAATGTCACTTAGCAATTTGTCTTTGCTATTCCTCCCATCTAAAAATTTTCATAAGCATTATGTGACAGTCTTTCCAATATGCATTGTCTCAAACAAATGAGATACTTGTAGGTGCTCATAGTAGGGAAACCAACTGAATTGGATGAATTATCATTTCATACCTCAATGAAATACCAACCTCACGACCTTTGGGAAACATAAATGGAAATAAATTTTCAGATGATCTCATGAATTTGACACTTTATTTCCTCATTCTCAAGAAGGGAGTATCTTTATATGGGAACATTACGTAAGGGAGACCCAGGTATCAAGTCAATGGGATATTTGACTTGATAGTGTGGAGGTACTCCTATGGGTGATGCGAATATGTCTCTATATTCCTCTACGACCTTCTCCACCTGCTTCTACTATGTAGAGAGACCCTATGCTAAATTTGTGGTGGTCACAGTGATATTTTGCTAACCTTTTGATTGAACCAAGAAGAGGACAAACGTTTTCATTTGAGAGATTACCTTTAGGCATTTTTTTTCCAAGATCAATGAATTTGCAGTAGTTAGAACTACCTCTGGTACCCTATAGGATTGACCTTCCAAGGTAACAATGATGCTACGGGCTAGGATTTGTGAACATCATGATGTTTCCACATATAAGGTTGTCCTAAAAGTACATCACAAACTTCAAGTGGGACAACATCACATAGTATCGCATATTTGAAGTGCTTGATTCCATAGGATAGGTGGCATTTCTAGCGGACAAGAAGGTCTTGTCCCTGGCTCAACCAACCAATAATGTACAATTGGGGGTGTGGCATTGTCAACAGTTTCAATCTATTGAGTTTTGTACCTTGGGGGGTGTTCCCCATGTGTATCTTCTCTTTTTGACACATGTGGGATGGACTATACACTTTGTGACTAGTACTTTTGTCTAATTTCACTTTGACTTAGGAGTTTTAAGTCAAAAGTGAAATTTAGTCATTTATGCCTAAAATGACTATTAATTCACTTTGTGGATGAATTGGAGACATCAACTGAACTTAGGAAACTTAAATCAAAGTGGGTTATTGACTTAGATACTTTTGGGGAGATCTCAACCATTGAAGATACTTTTGGGGAGATCTCAACCATTGATTAGATCGGAGATGAGATGATCTCATCCATTGGTTTCTTAGGTTTCCTTTTGGAGGTTCAAGAGGGGCGCAAAGGGTGAAGGAGACATTCATTCTTCATTTGCTCACTTGGAGAGGAAGAATTGGAGAATTGAGATGACGTTTGTTGCATGAGGAGGATTGAGATTGGGCGCATGATTTCATGGAGGGAGGCATTCAGCTTCTAGCCTTGTTTATTTACTGAGGAGGTTTCACTACTGTGGAGGGCGCACTTGCTTGTGAGGGTGCATCAGTTGTGGGGAGGAACTCTAGCTCTCAGAATGTAGTGAGATCAGCTGTAGAGGGAGGCCATCCAACAGAGCTTCATTCCTGTGGAGGGGTTTCCAGATCTAAGATCACAGTTTGCTTATGGAGCAGTTTTAGTGGATTTGAGAGATTGTATGTTGGGCGCACCTTCCTAGGGTGCACCTGGATATTTTGGACTTGTGTTTCAGCTTGGATCAGGCTTCTATTGTATCAGGTTCATATATATTTTGTACTTTATATATTCCACCATCTTCTTTCCTCATATATAGACATATATTCCAAATTGGTTTTCCCCAGGGGGTTTTTATCTAGGGTCATGTTGACCAAAAATACCTGTGTACAAAAATGCATGTGTTAGTCTTTTAGATCTACTTATTTTCAGCTGTAAATATCTTTAGGTGTGTTATATTTATTTTAGTATGCATGTGCTAACTTTTGGTTACTAAAACTACATGCTAGAGCACCTAAAATTGCAAGTACAACCATAACAAATCAACAAGAAGTTCTTGGACTATTGGCTTTCCTAAAACAATAGAAAACATATACATAACAATAGAAACTTAGAGCCAATCTGTGGTCAAAGACAGACTCAGTTGGAAAGCTTGATAGGAACTGAAAATCTTCATGGTATCATAGCTGAGGTGGCTGAATTTTTGAGTAGTTTGGACAACAAATTGTTGGCTGTCATATACATCTTCTTGGCAGAGTTTTGTGGGACAACCATTGACTCATTCAGTGGTTGTTAGAGGGAAGATTTTTGTAGAGGACAGTTGGGCAGTTTTGGCACTTTTTCATCAGTCTCTTGTCACACCTATGGAGTAGGAGTGAGGCTGAGTTGAATTGACCTCTTTTCACACCTATTTTGTTAGGAGTGAGGTCAGATTACACTTGTGTATTTTCACACCTATATTGACAGGAGTGAGGCAATGTTTTTCCTTATATTGACAGGAGTGAGGCAATGTTTTTCCTTGGTAGTGTGAGCATCAGTTGGGAGTAGAGCTTGGCAGACATGTCAACATATCAAATGTGAGTTGAGGATAGGCTAGCAAGGGCTAGAAATTGGTCTCCTTAGAAGGCGAGGATGATCTTTTTCTTAGAGGAACTCGAGCTATGGAACATAGTCGAGGCAGTTGTTCCCCCCATTTTTGTCACTGCTCCCATCTTGGTGGCAGAGTTTAGGAAAAGGAACAACAAGGCAAAGAGGACCATTTGTGACACAGTTCATGATCATATCATACCCCATTTGACGGGGAAGACTTTTGCATACAAGATGTGGGCATCTCTATGCAAGTTGTATGAGAGCTCCAATGAGAACCAAAAGATGGTTTTTCATGACCGAATCAGGGGAATTCACATGCTCAAGTATGATTCGGTAACTTCATTCCTTGGTCGCTACACTCAGATCAAAGACGATCTTGGAGCCGTCGAAGAGGTTATTCATCCTAAATCTTTGGTGAGGCAAGCTATGAATAGCTTCACCAAACCGTGGGGTCCATTTGTATGTGGCATTGTTGCCAGGGAGGTCATGCCTACATGGGAGAGGATGTGGGATGAATTTGTCTAGGAGGAGATTAGGCTTGCAACTGAGGCTTCTAGAAAAGGACAGCATAAACAAAAACAGATTGGTCAGGGTGAGGAGGATCTTTCTCTTTGGAAAAAGGGCAAGAAGAAGTCTAACCGTGGGGGTCGGCAGGGTCCAAAGTTTGGGGACCAACCACAGTGGAGTGGAGGAGAGAGAAGAAATGGTTAGGTTAGTGGTTAGAAGAGAGATATGAGGAAAGTGAAGTGCTTTGTTTGTTAGAAGTTCGGGCACTATGTTGGATAGTGTCCGAACAGGAAGAGGAAGAGGGGTGGTACCACAACTACAACAGAGGAGGCAGATTTTTAGACATAGTTTCAGAGAGAGTGTGCTTTCATCATATGCTGCACTTCAATTGAGACGACACCCAATATCTGGTATATTGATAGCGGGGCTTCGAGCCATATGACTGGAGTTCGAGAGGACTTTTCTAATCTCAGAGACACCAAGTTCATAATGGAGATTGCTCTTGGAGATGACACATTGGTCAGAGTTGTTGGGATTGGCACAGTTACCTTTTAGAGAGATAACATGCCACCTATATCATTCAGAGATTTTCTCTATGTCCCTGGGCTGAAGAAGAATTTGATTTCAGTTTCCACCCTCTACGATAGAGGTCTTGAGGTGACATTCAGAGGCACCGAGGTACTCATTCATCCTCGGGGGTCTTCACTTGCCTCAGGACAAGTGATTAGAGTGAGGGATGGGAAAATGTTCAAATTGATTTTTCAGCCACTTCATGCATTGGCAGCGAGCAACGACAACATCAGACAGAGTTGTGAGATATGGCATCGTAGGATGGCCCACCTTCATCATGGAGCTCTCGGAGGATTGAGAGAGGTTGTGACTAGAGTGCCATAGATCAATACAGAGCATCATGATGTTTGTAGAGGGTGTGCACTTGGAAATTTTACCAAGGCATCATTCCCCAACAGTGACACCAGGTCAGCTGGGATACTGGATTTAGTAGACACAGACGCGTGTGGGCCCATGACTTAGAGTTCCTTGAGTGGTTGTGAGTACTATCTCACATTTATTGATGAATACGCGAGGAAGACTTGGATCTATTTCCTGAAGGCCAAGAGTGAGTTCTTCACACGGTTCCAAGAGTTCATAGCTCTTATGGAGAACCATTTGGGAAATAGGATCAAAGTCTTGCGGTCAGATAACAGGGGAGAGTATTCCTTGAGAAAATTTGTAGACTTTTGTGCCCAACATGGCATTATAAGATAGATGACCGTACCCTACAACCCCCAGCAGAATGGGGTTGTCGAGAGGAAGAACCGGGCCATTACCGGTGCAGTGAGATCCATGCTGCATGATCAAAGTTTTCCTTTGTACTTATGGGCAGAGGCATGTGCTACTGCAGTTTACCTACAGAACAGGAGTCCCCACAAGATATTTAGGAAGATGACTCTTGAGGAGGCCTTCACTGGTAAGAGGCCCGATGTCGAGCACATCAGGATCTTTGGGTGCTTGACCTTTTCTCATGTCCCCTTGAAGAGGAGGACAAAGATAGACCCCACAACCCAGTAGGGGATTCTAGTTGGATACTCAGAGGTGTCCAAAGCCTATCACATCTACATTCTGCCACTTAGGAGAGTGATGGTGAGCAGATATTTCATATTTGAGGAGGATAGGGATTTTCAGATATCTCTTGAGTTGAGAGTTGGAGTTGAGGATGATGCAGAGGCGCTAATTGCAGTATCAGAGGGAGCACAAACTCAAGTCTCATGTACACCAGTATCAGGGGTGAAAGGGTCACCATGCACAACTTCAGGGTCACAGTTAGAGCATGTTCAGGATCTTAGAGTGTTGAGATGAGTCCCGAGGCAGTCACTCTTGGGCCTAATGACCTTACTTCTCCGTTGGACACTTCAGGGAAGAGGATACCTGGATGGTTTCAGGAGACCCTGAAGGAGGCCAGAGAGAATGTAGGGGATCCCAAGAGCCATATCAGAGACAGGAGACCTCCAATCAGATTGGGAGCATATTTGGCACTAGTGACGAGTATCAAGGATACAGAGCCACATAATTTTGCATAGGCACTGGACCAATAGGTCTGGAGAGAGTCCATGGTAGAGGAGTATGACTCCATTGTGCATAATGATGTCTGGGATGTGGTTCCGAGGCTAGTGGGGAAGTCAGTTGTGACTTCTAGGTAGTTTTACAAGACCAAGATTGTTATAGATGGAAACATTGAGAAACATGAGGCCCATTTTTTGGCACGAGGCTTCTCTCAGATTGAGGGAGTCGATTATGACAAGACTTTCACAATAATTGCGAGATACACCTCCATCAGGAGTATCATTGCCATAGAAGCAGATATGGGTTGGAGCATTCACCAGATGGATGTGAAGACCACATTTCTGAATGGATTTATTGATGAGGAGGTGTACATAGAGCATCCATAGGGGTTTGAGGTGAGTGACAGGGAGACTCACGTGTGTCTTTTGAGAAAGGAAATTTATAGACTGAAGCAAGCTCCCTGAGCTTGGTATTCTCGCATAGACACTTACTTGCTTCAGATGGGATTTGAGAAGAGCGATGTTGATCCGAACGTCTATTTCATCATTAGGGGTGACTTTTTTGTCACTGGAGTTGAGGATCTCATAGTTGAGTGCAAGTTGGGACTTGCATCAGAGTTTGAGATGAGTGATATTGGATTGATGCACTACTTTCTGGGTATGGAGGTATGGCAGGAGGAGGGTCACATATTTATCGGGTAGGGGAAGTATGCAGCAGATATTTTGGGCAGATTTTAGATGGAGGAATGCAAACCTATGTCTACACCTATGATCACCAAATGGAAGAATCTTAGTGATTCAGATAGCCAGTTGGTGGATGCCACAATTTATAGGCAGTTGATCGTTTCACTTATGTATCTAGTTAACACCAGACTAGATATTTGTTTTGATGTGAACACTCTCAGTCAATACATGGTTGAGCCGAGGAGTGTTCACATGGTTTGGGAAAAACATGTCTTGAGGTACATTGCTGGGACAATTGATTATGGCCTAGACTGTGTCAGAGGAGATGGAGTCAGTTTGGTTGGCTACACAGACTCAGACTGGGCAGGATGTGCTGCTGATAGGAAAAGCACCTCAGGGTGTTTCTTTGGTTTAGAGTCAGGACTTGTTTCCTGGTTCAGCTGGAAGCAGAAGTCAGTTGCTTTGAGTTCAGCCGAGGCATAGTATACGACAGTCAGTCAGTCCAGTTGCAATGCCATTTGGCTTCATAAGATGCTGGTTGGTTTGTTTGGTCAGGAGATGCCACCGATCATCATTCACTGTGATAATTAGAGTTGCATAAAACTCTATGGGAATCCAGTGTTTCATGACCGATCGAAGTATATTGATATCAGGTACCACTTCATTCATGACTGGGCTTAGAGAGGGCCAGTTCAGTTGAAGTATGTATCGACAGATGACCAGGTTGTATATATTCTTACCAAGGCCCTGCCAAGGGGCAAACATGCCTACTTCAGAGACAATATGGGCTTGGTGAGGAACACCTTCCTTGGTAAGAGGGAGTGTTGAGTTTTGTACCTTGGGAGGTGTTCCCCATGTGTTTCTGCTCTCCTTGACACATGTGGGATGGACTATACACTTTGTGCCTTGTACTTTTGTCTAATTTCACTTTGACTTAGGAGTTTTATGTCAAAAGTGAAATTTAGTCATTTATGCCTAAAATGACTATTAATTCACTTTGTGGGTGAATTAAAGACATAAAATGAACTTAGGAAACTTAACCCAAAGTGGTTTATTGACTTATATACTTTTGGGGAGATCTCAACCATTGATTATATGGGAGATGAGATGATCTCATCCATTGGTTTCTTAGGTTTCCTTTTGGAGGTTCAAGAGGGGCACAAAGGGTGAAGGAAGCATTCATTCTTCATTTTCTCACTTGGAGAGGAATACTTGGAGCATTGAGATGAGGTTTGTTTCATGAGGAGGCTTGAGCTTGGGCGCATGCTTTCTGTTAGCATCGGAAGTCACTCCTGGATTACTTGCAGGAGCAGAGCCTGACACCCATCAGTTTTATGTCACGATTGTTTTAATAGATGATCAGATGTAAAGAGACTCGGGGAGATATCACTCTAACTCAGGGACTGGGTCTGGTATGAAAGAAACAAAGGAGGTCTCGATCTAACTTCAGCCAGTGGGTTTATTAAAAGGTGAGCAGGTGGACGACTTTAGTAAGAAAAGGTGGACAAACAACCTTGGGCAACATGCTTGCAGCGGTTTGCAGAAGAAAGACTCTGAATGAAAGATCAACTTGGTTCAGGGTCTCAAGAAGCTGAAAGGGAACTTGAATGGATCCTCCAATTCCAAGCCACTCAGCACTGGGAAAATCACAAGAACTGATTAGAGATGACGCAACTATTACAGTGATCCATTACAACATCATCCTATAACAGCTACAGCTCGACTGGATCCTCCAATTCCGAGTTGCTCTAACACAGTGTAAACAAAGGCATGAAAGAAACTGGCATTCATAAGACAAGAAGTCTCAAACGTTCATACATAACCAGAACAACAGTGCTTCATTAAAAGTTTACAACCGGGAGCTCTGCTCAACCATCGATAGATACAAAAATGATGAAAACGCCTTCATATACTCAAAACAACCATGGCAACGAAATCGAGACATTGCATTAAAGACTTTGCATCTGCATGGCTTCTAACAATCTGCGACAGCTGCTTCTGAATGATCGTGCACCTGACAGCTTCATGGGCGAATCAACGTGCCTTTAATTCATTTTCGGGCCTTCCCATTATGGCGGAGGAGACGTCGAACCACCACCAACTACCTCAATAACTGCTTCATGGGGATTGAGGATGATCCGACCAACCTGGCAGTTTAGGGACGTGGACGGCCCCTCGTGCTACCACCTGGATTAACTGAACTACCTGATGGATAGGCGTGGAGGCTAGTGCGAGGGATGTGGCGGATAACAGGAGTGGTGGCAGCAAAACTATGAGAGTGAGACGAGAGGTGATGAGATGTGAGAGCGGTGAGGGGGGGAAGACACACGGCGAAAAGTAAGGGAGAGGCTAGAGAGAGCGAGCCTCATCGGGCAATCAAGTGGAGGACAGATGGAAAGATGGCATGGCAAGGAGGGGGCCCCATGTAGATTAAACGTAGAAAGGCAGAGGGGGTTTGGACTGCATATGCACCGTTGATCCGGGCGCTTTAATCCCAGTCGTCGGGAAGATGCATCTTCGATTCCGGACCCCCCCCTCCGCTTAAAGGTAGAAAGGCGAGGGGGGTCCGGAATCGCCTTGAGCGTCGTTGATCCGGGTGGCTTGATCGTGACCATTGAAGAGATGCGCCCTGGATTCCGGACCCCCCCCCTCCGCTTAAAGGTAGAAAGGCGGGGGGGGGGGGTCCGGAACCGCCTGTACGCTGTTGATCTGGGGGCGGGGAAACCTACCGTCCAGATCTGCTCGCTTCTTACCACAGGCGCGCTTGCACCCCGAACTTAGGATAAGTGGGTTTTTAACCCATTCTTTCGCATTTTACCCCCCTTTACCAGAAATATTGCTAACATGGGTCTCACAAATCCCCGAAACCCGATGAATATTCCCCCACGCTTTCCTTGCTCCTGTCGGGAAATTCCCCGTCGGGAAATGGCGTATCGGGATATCATGATTCCTGTTGTCATGTGCACGGGACTTTCAATTCCCTGATCCTCGACTCTGCGGGATCTCCTGCCACGTGTCCCTGCTGTTGGACGGCTCTGATCCTATCGGGAAATCGCGGATCGCGATTCCTACATGCAAGAGTTTCATGTCTTCGAAAACCCCGATTCTCCGATGAACTGAACCCCGACTCTTCGCTTGATGTCTGACGTGTGTCCTGCTGAGATCAACGGCTGAGATTCCCTGTCGGAGTTTTGAGACTCAAAGGGTCTCAGTTCTTTTGATCTTTTAAACTCCGATGACTCTAATATCCCGATGACTCCTCCGGGACTCCTCCTCTAATCGCCAGGACTTAAACTCTGCGTAACTTCCCGAGATCTAACGACAGACAAGATTTCGTCGATCTTCTCTATGAGATCCTGACCGTCCACTTCCTTCTTAGCTATCTGCTACGAACGCTGGTCCTTTTGCTACTGCATTTGGACATTTTGTGTGCAATCTGCAACCTGGGTGCTTCTGTGCCTAATGACAAAAATAATCGCTAACATTAGGCTCCATGGGGGATAGAGTCATCTCTGCGATGATCTAAGAACGCTTTTGCAGATTCAGTGCCTTGTTGTTGGGCTATGGAGTCATTTATTAAGATGAAAACAAAAAAAATATTTACAAAAACAAAAGAGCCGACTGCGGCTCACAAAAAACATTTTTTCAAGAAATGCCCATTCACTGGGCCACTAAAAACTTCTTTGCCTTCCAGATCCTGCAACCTGTAAGTGTTGTTTGAAAATACTTCAAGGATCTTGAAAGGCCCAAACCAGAGGGCATCAAACTTGCTATGCTTGCCCTTTTCCTGTCTAGGTGCATCCCATTTGAGTACTAGATCACCCTGCTCAAATTCTTCCTTTTTGCTCTTCCTGTTGAAGGCGTGCTTGACCTTCTGCTGATGATTATAGGCCCTGTCCATGACCTGTTCTCTGATCTACTGCACTTCCACCATCTGATGAATTCTTCTGACCATATGGTCAGGCTCTCCTTCATTGTCCTGGAGGAACTTTGCCACAGATAAAGCGAGCTGAGTGGGGAAAACAACCTCTGTCCCATAAACAAGTTGAAAAGGTGATATGCCCAGAGACTTCTTTGTTGTTACTCGATCAGCCCATAACACAAATTTGAGCTTCGAATCCCAGGCCCTTTTATTGTCTTCCAATAATTTCTTAATGAGCTTGATTAGGCTTTTATTGGAAGATTCTACCAGTCCATTCCCTTGGGGATAATAGGGAGTAGAGTGAATCAGTGAAATCTCAAACTGCTCACAGAACTTGATCAGAGGCTCAGACCTGAAGGGGGCGGCATTATCGGTGACAATTCTGCTGGGACAACCAAATCTGGCCATGATATCCTCCAGGAAGCTGATAATCACTTTGTGAGATGTGCTCCTGGTGGGAACAACCTCTATCCACTTGGTGAAATAGTCTGTCGCAGTGAGGATCCATCTGTGCTGGTCACTTGAGGGAGGATGAATTTCTCCAATGAAGTCCAATCCCCACTGCTGAAAGGGCGCTGAAACTACTACATGCTTTAATGGCAGAGACTTGAGCTGCTGCTTTCCTGAGAACTTTTGGCATTTGATGCAAGCTCTAATTTCTCTGCAGACATCAGGGAATAAAGTGGGCCAGTAATACCCAGCTCGGAGGATCTTATGGGTTGTGGTCTTCCAGAAATGATGACCTCCACAAAGGCCACTGTGGAAATCAAACGTAACCTGTTGGGCCTCTTGTGGGTCCAGGCACCTTAAAAATACCCCTAAAGGGTCTTTCCAGTACAAGGTTTGGTCAATGAGGCAATATCTAATCGCTTTGAGCTTTAGAGCTCTTGCCTTGCTTTTCTCCATTCCATCAGGAGGCCTCAATTCTTGGAGAAAATACAAGATATCCTTGTACCAGGAGCATGCTGTTAGTGATAGGGCACCCTGAGAGTTCTTGTCGGATGACTCAGCTTTCTCATTGACGAAGTTAATCTCCAAAGCTTTGCAATTGGATTCAGCCAGCAACTTGGCCAAACCCTGCCCCTTTATCAACTTGGTGGGCTTAATCTCCAGATCAAACTCTAGGATCTTGGCGATCCATTTACCTCTTCTCCCGTCTATGTCTGGCTGTATAAGAATGTCCTTCACAGAGGCTGAAGGAACGTATGCAGTGATTCTTGAGTGCAAGACATACACTCTGAAAGCTTTGAGGGCTTTCACCAAGGCATAAGCCTACTTCTCCATGATCTCGTATCAGAGTTCTGCATCTCTCAAAGCCTTGCTAAAGAAGGCAACAGGTTGCTCTTTCCCTTGATCATTTTTCTACAACAAGACTGCTTCTACTGTATCACAAGAAGCAAAAGAAAAGATCAGGAAATCTTTAGAATAATCAGGACTGATTAGCACAGGTGCTTCAGTCAGTGCCTTCTTTATCTGGTCAAAAGATTCCTTGGGTTCAGTAGTCCACTTCACTTCATTTCCCTTCCTGAGCATGGCTGTGATGTGTTTCACCAATTTAGAAAAATTTGAGACAAACCTCCTCAGAAAATTTATCTTCCCCAGAAAGGCCTGAACTTCCTTCTTAGATCTGGGAAGTGACAGGGTCCGAAGCACTTCTACCCTGCTAGGATAAATCCTTACTCCCTCTGCTGACACTATATGGCCTAATAGCTTCCCTTCCTTCATAGCAAATAAGGACTTCTTGGGGTTCAGGGATAGGCCAAACCTCCGACACTTCAGGAAAACTCTCTTCAAGTGGCGGCAGTGCTCCTTGTCTGTCCTAGAGAAGACCGTGATGTCATCTAGATAGATTACCACGAACTGGTCTTTCTCCCTGATGAAGGCTATGTCCATGGCTCGTTGAAATGTTGCTCCTGCATTCATCAGTCCGAAAGGAATTTTGGCATACATGAATGTGCCCCAAGGAGTGGTAAAGGTTGTTTTTTCCCTGTCCTCAGGCATGACTGATATCTGATTGTAACCAGAGAAGCCATCAATCATGGATATTCTAGATGCACCAGTGACCTTCTGCAATATATGTTCCATGTTGGGCAGGGGATAATTGTCTTTCCTTGAGCTCCTATTCAGGTTTTTGAAATCAACACAGAGTCTGATTTCCCCACTTTTCTTCCTTACCGGGACCAAATTGGCAACCCACTCGAAATTTCTCAAGGGGACAATGATTTGGGCATCTAGCAACTTCTTCACTTCTTTTTCCATGACAGGTAGCAACATGGGATTTATTTGCCTCAGCTTCTACTTGAATGGCTTAGCCTCTTCGTTCAGTGGGAACTTGTGCTCAATGACTGATGTGTCATACGTCTTGAGGTCTTCGTAGGTCCATGCAAACACATCAGTGAACTCTCTCAGCAACTCGGTATATTCAACCCTCTGCTCCTTGGTCAAATTCCTTAACAGCTTGACAAACTTAGGCTCCTCTGGTGTGCCAATGTTGCACTCGGCTGTGTCAGCATAATCACCTGAAACTCTCCCCTTTACTGCCACATCATTCCCATCAAACAATCTCTCTAATGAGACCAGTCCCCTTGGAATGTGATTGATAGGCAATTGAATAATGTCATGCTTTTCTATTTTACTCAGCAACTTACCCCCATCAAGTCCTTCCTCAGAGACAGAATCTTGATCGATATGCAGCTCTGAAAACTCTTCGATCGTCTCCAAGAATTTCTTGATCTCAAGATCATCCTCAAACACCTTCCAATGTTTGACGTTGTCAGGTATGGAGGGTCTGTATTTAACTTCTACATCATACCTCAATTTGGGCGGCAAGGGTACTTTGAAATTGCTTGTTGATGTAGCCAAGGAATCTTCCACTGCGTTCTCTTCTCTTGGGATGAAAGAAATATTAAACGCCGAGAAGAAACTGTCGATTATGTCCCATACCTCATTTCTGTAGCTCCTGAGTTGAGGATGCTTGGCCTGATAAGCACTTCGGATCTGTTGGACTACCAACTCGGCGTCTCCAAACACTGCTACCTCTTGGATTCCCATTTCCCTTGCAGCTCTCAATCCTAGGATGAGAGGCTCATACTCTGCCACATTGTTGGTAGCTTCAAATTCTAATTTGTATGACAGAGAGATGGTTTCCTGAGCAGGGGACACAAAAACTACCCCAGCTCTAGCGCCTTCCTTGGAAGAGGCTCCGTCAAAGAACATTTTCCAGACAAAGGTGATGGAGGAAGGAAATTCAGGGGAAATGGTGGGTTGCTTTCTGAGTTTGAGAGGAGGCTTGGGGGCATGGGTGAGCTGTAGTAAACTGGAGCCTAAATCAGTGTCCAAGGCAAAGATGGGATGATTGGTAGGGTTGGCTTCATCACTGATTATATATGCCAGCTGGGCTTCCCTGTAAAGTCTTCTATGTTCCCCTCCAAACACTGGGATAGTAGCATATGTTAGGTCCATCTGCAAGGTTCCCCCCAGTCTCTTGATCCAAGACCTTGATAACAACATACCAAACTTGGGGGGGCATCAGCCGCTACAATATCCATGACCACACTTTTCAAGGGCAACTGAAACAAGGTCACAACCAGGTCTTTGATAACTCCAAGACACTGAACTCTCCTGGAGTCAAAGGAATAGAGGTCATGATAGGCTCGGGTGACTTCTAGCCCTAATTCTTCCATGACGGTCTTGGGCATGAGGTTGTGAGAAGCCCCTGAATCCATCAAGTAGTTGTGCAGTACCTTGTCATGTATGTTCAGGGAGGTGTAGAAAGGAGGGGATGAATCATCTCTGTCTTCTACCATAGGACCTAGAATAACTGCAGGCTTTTCATCTTGGAGGTTTATGGAGTCTGTGGGAAGGCATGAGGCTTCAGATTTCAAAAGCTCAGAGAAGCATCTTTTGAACTCTTCATGTTTGATTAGCTCGGTGAGGGGCATGGGGTTTCTGATCTTTTGAATCTCATGCTTGAAATTAAAAGAAGATGCAGGCTTTGGAATTTCTCTTATTTCAGGAACATGATTGTGGACAACGGGAGAGAGGGGTTGAGCCTTCTTACCTCTGTGACTATCTGCTATTTCATTAGCATGTTTCTCTGTTCTAGTGGACTGCTCGGGAATATCAGGTGTTGTTGTCCTTTTGTCGGACCTCAGGTTATACCTTCCTCGGCCGCCGCTAGCCTTATCTCCCTTGCTCAATTCATTTAGCTGACTATCCATGAGAGATTCCTCGTAAGCTGCTTGAGTGAGATGAGGAAAAGGGGGAGTGTCTAGTAGGCAGTGGATTTCGGGCTCAAGCTCGTCTGCTTCTCTTTCTTCCACATCGACCACCAAATTGTTCTGAAAAGGGGCCTGAATCCTCTGATCTTCTCTGTCTCTTCCCCTTTCTCTGTGCATAGTTGGGGGAGCGATATTGTTTGGCCTCCTGAAACCTCCTTTATTTTTGGCGTTCTGAGGGCCCTTATACGCTTGCCTCCCCTCGACCTTTCTCTCCATCTCTACAAACAGGGACTTCACCATCTTGGTCAGTTCATCCATTTGAGGGTGAGGCACCAATGATCCAGAAGTCGAGGCTTCTGACCTTCCCTTTCTTCTGTCTGCGTCGGCCTTGTTCCTCAGTCTATCAGCTGCCAATGCATTGGATTCCACCTCTATGGCCGCGTCTTTCATTTGGGCTAAGGAGGTGGCTCTTCTTTCTCTCAATAAAAGGCAGAAATCAGGGTCAAATGCACCAGCATAGGAAATTTGGGCAGAGGCTTCTGAGGGATTTATCTCTGCAGGAATCTTATTATACATCTTATTGAATCTTTTGGAGAAGTCAGAGACAAACTCTCCTTCCATTTTCTTCAGAGACCCAAACTTAGTCATGTAATACATGAAGTCCTTCCTGTCTCCCCACTGCCTCAGGAAAACATTATCCAGTGCTTCAATTCCAGCAATAGATCTGGGGGCCAGTCCCCTGAACCATTTCCTCACCTCACCATCCAGGCTCTGGACGAAAAATCTCATCCAGACATCTTCATTCTCAATGTTTAGGTTGTCTGCATAATTGTAGAAAGCAGCTAAGTGCTCTTCTACAGTTATGTCCCCTCAGTGAATTTGGGCATGTACTTCAAATAGTCTCCAGCAGGGAGAGGATGCATAGGTTGGGGTAGGACTAAGGGAGCATATCGGGCAACAACTATGGTGTCCATTCTATTTGGAGGGGGATTAGCACCAGCCATAGGGATATTAGGTGGGGGAGAGCTTGGAGGAGAAGGAGTCTATGAAGGGGCTACTGGGAATGAGTCCCGAAGTGGAGTGGGAAACAAGAGAGGATTCAGGGAGAAGGCTAGCGAACTCGAGTCAGCAGGTGATCCTCTTGGTGCAAGAGTGGGGAAATCTCCGGTAGTCTTGGGTCTACGCCAAGGAACATCTTCAGAGGAGAGGGGAGTGATAATAATTTCTACCTCCAACCCCAGACCAGGAGGGGAAAACTCAGCAGGAACACTCCCAAAATTCAAGAACCGGGAAACCTCTGAAGGAGGTCTATTAAGAAACTGAGGAGGAGAAAAAGGAGTTCTTACAGAAGGAGATTGGGAAATACCTGGTTCAGCAATGGAAACTTCTTCTGCAGAGCTCTTTCTTCTTCTGAGAACCACCTCTGGGTCAGCTTCAGGTGTAGCTAGAGGCAGTTGTGGATGAGACCGCATGTGTCTGCCTCTGGAAGCCACAATTAACAGAGCAGGTTCTCCCCAGCGGAGTCATCACAATGGAGTTGCCAGGTGCACAGTAGAAATCTTCAAGTTCTGATATCTGATGCACCTTCAGAATCAGCTAATCATTGTCGTTCAATCCCGAGGAAAATATTCAACTTCGTCCCCGGCAACGGCGCCAGAAATGTTAGCGTCGGAAGTCACTCCTGGATTTCTTGCAGGAGCAGAGCCCGACACCCATCAGTTTTATGTCACAATTGTTTTAATAGATGATCAGATGGAAAGAGACTCGGGGAGATATCACTCTAACTCAGGGACTGGGTCTGGTATGCAAGAAACAAAGGAGGTCTCGATCTAACTTCAGCCAGTGGGTTGATTAAAAGATGAGTAGGTGGAAGACTTTAGTAAGAAAAGGTGGAAAAACAACCTTGGGCAATAGGCTTACAGCAGTTTGCATAAGAAAGACTCTGAATGAAAGATCGGCTTGGTTCAGGGTCTCAAGAAGCTGAAAGGGGACTTGACTGGATCCTCCAATTCCAAGCCACTCAGCATTGGGAAAATCACAAGAACCGATTAGAGATGACGCAACTATTACAGTGATCCATTACAACATCATCCTATAACAGCTACAGCTCGACTGGATCCTCCAATTCCGAGTTGCTCTAACACAGTGTAAACAAAGGCGTGAAAGAAACTGGCATCCATATGACAAGAAGTCCCAAACGTTCATACATAACCAGAACAATAGTGCTTCATTAAAATTTTACAACCAGGAGCTCTGCTCAACCATCGATAGATACAAAAATGGTGAAAACGCCTTCATATACTCAAAAAAACCATGGCAACGAAATCGAGACATTGCATTAAAGACTTTGCGTCTGCATGGCTTCTGACAATCTGCGGTGGCCACTTCTGAATGATCGTGCACCTGACAGCTTCATGGGTGAATCGACATGCCTTTAATTCATTTCCGGGCCTTCCCATTATGGCGGAGGAGACGTCAAACCACCACCAACTACCTGAATAACTGCTTCGTGGGGATTGAGGATGATCCGACCAACCTGGCACTTTAGGGACGCGGACGGCCCCTTGTGCTACCACCTGGATTAACTGAACTACCTGATGGATAGGCGTGGAGGCCAGCGCGAGGGATGTGGTGCATAATGGGAGTGGTGGCAGTAAAACTATGAGAGTGAGACGAGAGGTGATGAGATCTGAGAGTGGTGAGGGGGGGAAGACACACGGCGAAAAGTAAGGGAGAGGCTAGAGGGAGCGAGCCTCATCGGGCAGTCAAGTGGAGGACAGATGCAAGATGGCATGGCAAGGAGGGGGCCCCATGTAGATTAAACGCAGAAAGGCAGAGGGGGTCCGGACTGCATATGCGTCATTGATCCGGGTGCTTTAATCCCAGCCGTTGGGAAGATACATCTTCAATTCCGGACCCCCCCCCTCCGCTTAAAGGTAGAAAGGTGGGGGGGGGTCCGGAATCACCTTGAGCGTCGTTGGTCCAGGTGGCTTGGTCGTGACCATTGAAGAGGTGCGCCCTGGATTCTAGACCCCCCGCCTCCGCTTAAAGGTAGAAAGGCGGGGGGGGGGGTCCGGAATCGCCTGTACGCCATTGATCTGGGCACGTGGAAGCCTGTCGTCCAGATCTGCTCGCTGCTTACCATAGGCACGCTTGCGCCCCGAACTTAGGATAAGTGGGTTTTTAACCCATTCTTTCACATTTTACCCCCCTTTACCAGAAATATCGCTAACATGGGTCTCACAAATCCCCGAAACTCGATGAATATTCCCCCACACTTTCCTTGCTCCTATCGGGAAATTCCCCGTCAGGAAATCGCATATCGAGATATCGCGATTCCCGTTGTCATGTGCACGAGACTTTCAATTCCCCGATCCCCGACTCTGCAGGATCTCCTGCACGTGTCCCTGTTGTTGGATGACTCTGATCCTATCGAGAAATCACGGATCGTGATTCCTACATGCAAGAGTTTCATGTCTTCAAAAACCCCGATTCTCCGATGAACTGAACCCCGACTCTTCGCTTGATATCTGACGCGTGTCCTGCTGAGATCAATGGCTGAGATTCCTCGTCGGAGTTTCGAGACTCAAAGGGTCTCAGTTCTTTTGATCTTTTAAACCTCGATGACTCTAATATCCCGATGACTCCTCCGGGACTCCTCCTCTGCTCGCCAGGACTTAAACTCTGCGCAACTTCCCGAGATCTAACGGCAGACGGGATTTCGTCGATCTTCTCTGTGAGATCCTGACCGTCCACTTCCTTCTCATCTATCTGCTACGAATGCTGGTCCTTCTGCTGCTACATTTGGACATTTTGTGTGCAATCTGCAACCTAGGTGCTTCTGTGCCTAATGAAAAAAATAATCGCTAACACTTTCATGGAGGGAGGCATTCAACTTCTAGCCTTGTTTATTTACTCAGGATGTTTCACTACTGTGGAGGGCGCACTTGCTTATGAGGGTGCATTAGTTGTAGGGAGGAATTATAGCCATCATATTGTAGTGAGATCAGTTGCAGAGGGAGGCCATCCAAAAGAGCTTCATTCTTGTGGAGGGGTTTCCAGATCCGAGCTCACAGTTTGCTTTTGGAGTAGTTTCAGTGGATTTAAGAGCTTGTATGTGGGGCGCACCTGGATATTTTGAACTTGGGTTTCAGCCTAGATCAGGCTGCTATTGTATCAGGTTCATATAAATTTTGTACTTGTTGTATTCCACCATCTTCTTTCCTCATATATAGACATATATTCTAAACAGGTTTTCCCCAGGGGGGTTTTATCCAGGGTCATGTTGACCAAAAATACTTGTGTACAAAAATGCATGTGTTAGTATTTTAGATCTACTTATTTTCAGCTGTAAATATCTTTAGGTGTGTTGTATTTATTTTAGTATGCATGTGCTAACTTCTAGTTACTAAAACTACATGCTAGAGCACCTAAAATTGCAAGTACAACCATAACAAATCAACAAGAAGTTCTTGGACTATTCACTATCCTAAAACAACAGAAAACATATACATAACAATTGAAACTTAGAGCCAATTTGTGGTCAAAGACATACCCCGTTGGCAAGCTTGATAGGACCTAAAAATCTTCACTTCCAAGGTAACAATGATGCTACGGGGCTAGGATTTGTGAACATCATGATGTTTCCACATATAAGGTTGTCCTAAAAGCACATCAAAAAATTCAAGTGGGAAAACATCACACAGTATCACATCTTTGAAGTGCTTGATTCCATAGGATAGGTGGCATTTCTAGTGGACAAGAGGGTCTTGTCCCTGGCTCAACCAATCGATAATGTACAGTTGGATGTGTGGCATTGTCGACAGTTTCAATCTTTTGATAACCTTAATTGATATCAGATTATTATGTCTCCCACTATCCACAATGAGATGTAGTGGGGTCCCTTTAACCAATGTCTAAGAATGGAAGAGGTGCTCCCCCTCATCAATCTCCTTTGACTCATTTGTTTGGATATTTGTAGTTGCAATGGTAGCACTAGGTTTTGCATCAATAATCTTCTTTCCTTTATCGGGTTTTGAATCAAAGTCTAAGGCATGGTCTGAATCTTTTTCTTTAATCTTGGCTAACAATGACCATTTCAAGAAACATTCAATGTTGTTGTGCCAGGGGCTCTTTTGGAACTCACACCATTTTCCAGTGTCTTTCTCGACTTATCATTACCCTCCTTTAACTGCGGTCTGGACTGGTTGTCTTGCAGTTGGATATTCCTACTCTGTCCCTTGTTCCATGAGTTAGTTCTTCCTTTACCATACTTTTGTTGTGCCAGGTTTGTAGAAATGAACTCCTGCTTATTTCACTTCTTAAATTTCTACTTGATTTTGACAACATATTGATAAGCATCTCCTGGTGAGGAGATATCCAAGAAATTCATCTCTACTTGGATGTACCTGTGTAGGCCACTATATTATTTCAAAACTAGGCACCGCTAAGAGTATTTGATACCCAACTTTGAGTGCAAGGTATCAAAAATGTTGGTGTACTCTGGCACCCTCTGATCTCTCTTTTGATGCAGAGTCGTCCATCTCATGTATTGATCATCATACTTTCCAACAAGGTGGAATTCCTCCTTGAGGGAATAAAAAAAGGCCACCCAAGTGGGTCCTTTAATGAATGTTATATATGTGTCTGGTATCTCCAATTAACCTTCCCATCAATCTTTGACACGGGGAATGGATTTAGGGAGCGCAAAGGTGATCTTTTCAATGTTATATTTTTTTAATACAATAATAACCCTCTAAAAGATTCAACCATTTCTCCAAAGCATTTGTATATATTCGGCCTTCAAATAAAGGAATATCAAAGTTAACTTGTATCTTGAAGCCTGTAAGACCTCCAAATTGGTCACTTGTTGAAGGTACCTCACCTGTCGTTTGGAGTCGTTGAAGGATCCGAGCGAAATTTTCCATCATCTCATTCCTCTGTCATGCAATCGCTTCCTCAAGAAAAATCATGATTGCATATCATGCTCCATCATATATCCTTTCCCCCATTATGGGAGGTTGTTTTTGGTTGGCGAGAGCAGTCATGATCTAGATTGTATAGAGAAAATAATGAAACACACACAAAAATAAAACAAAGAGCATAGTAATACAGTGAAAACCCAACGTCTATTAATGAATAAAATAGTGGAATATTATAGAACACAAATTGGCTAGAATGGTGGTATCTTATCTCTAGAGAGAGAGAGAGAGAGAGAGAGAGAGAGAGAGAGAGAGAGATGGCCACTACACTCATTTGCAAGAAGCTAATACAAGAGGCCAAAAGGATGGATTTTTAACATAAATCAAGAACCCTAAAGGTCCAAAACCCTAAACCTAGGAGGAGAAGAACCAAAAGGTGTTTTGAAAATTCCAAGACGTATTTTGGGCATTAATTTCTACATCAACATTTCAGGAATGTAACTTTCGCATACAATTTATGTTTGGAGTGCATAGTATCTCATTGGAAATATCTAATTGAGGACAACGAGAAAACAATATGGCCTGGCTTTGCCAAAGGTAAATATAGGACAACATCGCTTGTCTAAATGCTCGTCAAGGGCCTCAAAATGGATCCGAAAGTTTAGGACCCAAAAAATCCAAGAAAATCCTATAAAATTATAACAAGACTGCCCAAATGGAGAACCATGTTGAGTCAGTGGAAGAGATGGGTGGCCATCGATATCCACTTGGATCAATTGGCCAAGTATAATAGGAAGGTCAACAGTCATTTAGGAAGGCCAAGAGTCATTTAGGAAGGCCAAGAGTCAAGTAATTATAAGTACTAGAGTTATTAGGACTTTATATAAAGGATACTTTTACACTTTTGTAAAAGATCCCTCATTTGGCATTGTAAACTATGTTCATATGTTGAATAGAGTGACACTATTAGCTTATGTTGTATACTCTTGTGATGTTGTCGATGGTTGTGGATTATTCTTGACATTCACAATATTTCTTGGTGTTTGTAGGGATGGATGTTGTGGCTTGTGGGATTTCTCTTGCTCACTATGTCTATGCTTACTTGTCATATGATTTGTTAATAAGTTGGATGTAACTCTCAACAACTTGTAGGCTATCATTGGTCCTCAAGGCAAGCTTTGGATTTTGTGGATATGGTGGATGGTGGATTATTCTCCTTGCTTTTTGCATCTTAGATTTATGTCTAACATTTTGATGTGGAACGTGTTTTCTATATGTAGCTGAGCAAGTATGCTTCTGAAAGGGGTAATTCAGGGGGTGTGGCCCTCGAACTGAAAGGGCTCATCTGTAGCTAGGCAAGTATGCTTCTAGAGCCTGCTAGTGCAGGCTTATTCACAAGTGTGTTGTAGTATATTGCCAATGCATAGGTCTACTACAGTAGATCATGGTGAAAGAGATCTATCCATTGTAGCCAGTACTTTAGTAAGTCCTCCACCCTAGCTAATCATTATAGTGCCTACTCTCTCTCTTTAGTTTTAATTATAATTATTTATTTTTCATTTATACATTTAATTTTAAAATAAATTTAAATCTTACACATCACATATACATTACATTTTATTGATTTCTGATATTTAAAAAAGTACATACCGACTATTCCCTTCATTCCTCTTTTTATTAAAGAGACATAAGAAACATTTTTATACGAAGAGAGATTTTTCCTTTTTATTAGAGAGACATTTTTATAAAGTTTTTATTAAACACACCTGAAAAATAAACACCAAAGCATGCACATCCATATCTAAGAATAACATAAAATAATTTTATTAAAGTCACAATAACAATATACCAATGCCACTCTTGGATACACAAGTATGTGGATAGGGCCACTCCCATAAAAGTCAAAGGAAGGAAGATCTAATCTAATATCTAAACTTATAACTAGGAAAGAAAACACTGCTTGGAAAAACAGGACATAAACACGGGAAGAAAATTTTAGACATAAGTTACTTGGGAGATTTAGGGGAGGAGGCGGGAGATGAGCAGACGACTGCAAGTGAATAAGAGGCAGATTGATAATCCCTCTAACATCACTGTAACGGCTAAGGACACCCCTATAAAAGTCGAAAGAAGATCATTGTTACGGCTAAGGTCACCCCTATAAAAGTCAAAAGAAGATCACTGCTACGACTAAGGCCACCCCCTAAAGTCAAAAGAAGATCTAAACTTAACACTGAAAAAACCCATGAAGAAAACTTAGACATCATAGCACCACAAAATTTCCATGGAAGATTTAGGGGATGCAGGATATGAGCAGTTGATTGTAAGTGTACAATAGGCAGATTGATAATGCCATTAACATTAAAAAAAATGCAGATCTCTCAGTAATCCACCTGGAATTCTGAACCAGAGAATTGAGGAGTCATGGTTCACCTCTCCCGCCACTCGTAAGATCATTAAACTATTGAAAGTATATGTGGAGGAGGAGGAGGATGATTAACACAAAGACAACTCTAGATAGAAGGACTACACTGCCCCAAATCTCTGCTCCAATCGGACCCTGAAGCGAGAACACTGATGTGAGAATTGCAGCATGACTGGTCAGGTACGCGTTTATCAAGTTGTCCAAAAGATTTAAAAAACAGAGTCTTGACTCAAGCCTTTTTCACCATGGCTTAGTCAAAATCCTGTTAACACACCACTTGGAAACCATAGGCAACTGTTGGGACGGATTTTTAGTGGGAAATGGTTGTGCTCCCACCGTCGGCCCTAATTCTGATGAATTGTTGGTAAATGAACACTCTAACAGCCTAAATACTAAGTCGGTCACAAAACCCCTGGACAATGTAATGGTCAGTCCATTCTCGCTTGAGAAACAGGCTGTAGATTGTGAGTGGAGTGAACCTCCTGTGCATAATTTGGATAATGGCCATAACACCAATGTGAAACCCTATGTTGACAAGTCTCACAAACAGTCAAAACAGAAGAATGCAATGATAGGGTTCTGAAATAAAAGAGATGGTCGGCTCATTTCGAGAAGTTTGAGGAATCGATCTAAGCGTCATTTGAGCTTGATCGCCCCGATCAAGATCAATGAGGATTCAAATCCTGAAATTGAAAAGTTTCTTGTAGAAGAAGATCCAGATTGTCATAAATCGGATCCTAATCAGCCATACAACTTTGTTAACAATCTTCCAACATGTCTCAAGGATAAAGGTGAGTTCACTGGTATTAGGCTTGGTCCAGGGAAAGTAACAGGAAGTATTGATGCAACCAGTCTTGACTGTATGCCCCATCAACAGATCGTTTCTCCTGCGCATTGTGAAGTCTGCCTACATTGGATCGAACGATACTATATTGATATTCCTATCCTCCAAGCTAAAATTAAAATGCTCGCAAACCACAATGAATTAATCATAAAAGAAAATCGTGAACTCAGAGCAAACGAACAGAGACAAGCCAAGCGTCTTAAGAAGACAGACAACATTGTGATAAACAATGCAGACAATGTGAATGCCATAATCAATTCTGAGCTATCTTGATCCATGTTTAGTCATTGGTTAAATGGTAAAACGGTTTTTTCCCTCTTATTACAGTCATGCTATTTTTTGAATCAAATCGGTTGAAATTAGATTTATTTTGCCAATATAAGACTGGCTATAGAATCTCACGATTCTGTAGCCAAGTCATTTTTATATAAAATTTAGTAATTAGTTGTTAATAAATTATCTAACTTGTTCCTATTTCTTTTTTCAGGACATGGTATATCTGATGCTGATTTTATGAGGTGGAACATGTTTGATCTAGATGATTAGTATCTTCTTTTTGTTTAGTTTGTAAATAGGAACAAATTTTTATAATTTTTTGAAGATATAATTTGATCATGAGTGGCTATAGGCCCTCCATATTTGTAATATTTTGATCTTATGGGATTTGATCCTATCCTAGGAGATAGGAAGTTGAGATTTCAAAAACTCTTTAAATACTCTCTATTTTGTAAATGAAAGGCATCTTGGCCTGGAACCAAAGATGGATGAATGATGTTTCAAGACTTAATGGAGCAGTATACAACATTTTGGCTTTAGTCCTTTGTGAATGGTGTTTCATTAATGTTTTGTTTTATTTAATATTGATATCTTAATATGTCTTGTAGCTTTATACTCATTGATATGTTATGTTTCAGGATGTCCATTTTATAAATATCGTTCATGATTTGTTATTCCAGATATTGACACCGTGGTCACCTTTTCAATTTGAGTATCAGGATTTCTCTTTGATATTTAGTTGAACAATGAAATGAATATGTTACACTCAGATTTATCTGACTGTAATCATTTGTGATCATAAGATCACATAATTAATTTGTGTTCCCTATTCTGTTATTAAACTCTGGTTACCAATACATTCCATGAATTTATTCAGAACAGTTTCAGTATAAGTCTATTGCAGATTTATCTCATAGGTGTGGTAGTTGGATGCTCTTGATTCATACAAAGGCCTAGACACATTTCACGAACTAGCATTAGGTTAGCTTCTTTGTGTTTCTAATTTATGTCATTTATGTATTAGCAAAACCAAAAAGTTTAGATCAGCTTTTGACTATCTGTACATCTGTGTTTCATAGTTTAGTTAATTCAAGATTTTTTATATTTATAGAAAGAAGACAAAAGAATATTCAAATGTGTTTTCTTTATCTACTTCTCAAAAACAATTATTTTTACATTGATTTCGTAAGTTCCCAGTAAAACTCGCAACTTGTAAATGTTGTTTATAAGTAAGATTTTTATGTTTTCTTTTTCTTCTTAAATACATTTACAATAGTTGTATAATATATATATATATATATATATATTATAATTTTTAGCATTAGTTAGTTACCCTTTCTCTTTATTTTAGGACTTTAGATTGGCTAACAGAGTGATTAAACCTGTCGGAACAAGTTACCCCAAATGGCTTGAGTTACTTAAACAACCCCGGACCGGACTTGTTCTTCTAGTTGACGGACAATCACTTTTGCCCATCAACAAATGGTGCTAGAAGGAGGGATGAATACAATTGATGGCACATGGAAGTCACAAGACTCCTCCCCCACACACTCGCTCCCCTGTAGTAACACATAGTTTCTCAGACAAAAAAATTACTTTCGAAACAACAACTACCTCGAACGAAAATCATGAGATTCTCGTTGAGCCGGTAACACAAAATCCCTAAGGGGCCGACGTACAATAAATTGTTTGTCAGTTACTCATAAGGACACATAGTGCTTTAGCCCATATCAGACAACCTGGTAGGCCACTAAATCAACCCCTTGACTTCTCGGATATCCGAGAATAGCTTGAAGGCACTGGTTTGATTTTAAACCCTTTAAGAGATAATACTACAGATCCTTCTAAAACACCTATCCTTGGAACCAAAGGATCTGGTATTCCACCTTCCCTACCTCATTCATCTCCATCCTCTTTAGGAGGATAATCATCTGATGAAGGCAGTTCCTCATCTGAACCATCTCAGCCTTCGACGCCACCTACACCCATGAAAAACCAAAACAATCCCACTAGACCCTGGCTCGATCAAGATGTCATGGTTGTACCCAGACCCCAACACCCATTACCAAAGCACCCGGAGAAATGGTTTCCTAAGTTTGATCCAGATTCTAAGCAATCTGCCAAAGATCACATAAAGAAGTTTATGTTGGCCATTAGACTCTGAAGTGTAGAGCATGAAGATGTAGTATGCAGACTCTTTCCTTATACGTTTGAGGGCAATGCCTCCACATGGTATTTCTCCCAACAACCCCAAACCATTATCTCTTGGGACAAATTCGAAACCTGTTTCTTAGAGAAATTTGGAGATGATAAATCTCCTAAAGTCTTGGTTATGGAATCTCCAGCCTAAAAATGAACCTTAAGGATAAAGTAAAAGATTTTAACCAAAGATTCCTTACGTTAAAGAATTGAATTCCCGCAAATTCAATGCCTGCTGAGAGTCTAATTGTTGCATACTACACCAAAGCTCTACATAATAATATAGTAATTTGGGTTAAAAGGTCTAAAAAGTCTACATTGTTGGAAGCCTTCGAGGAGGAAAGCCAAATTGAAAAGGATATATTAATCTTAAAAGACAATCTCAATAGTGAAGCTTAAACAACTTCATCCTCTAAAAAGAAAATAGAAATCATTACGAGGCCTCCCCAAGCCAAAAGCCAACCAGAAACTTTAGACCTGGAAAGCTTGCAAAAGCCTTTCCAAAAATTATCAAATCAATTCATAGACTTGAAGAGATCGGACGAAGAGGCATCCTCAAGCAAAGGAAGTTTTAAACCTACTTTTAGAAAGCCTTTTCCTCCCAATCGGCCAAATCCAACCATTGAAGGTCTTAATTTCGAAAGCTTACAATACGCTTTGCAAACTATTCTTGAAGCACATGATAACTCTGTCCCTCTTGAAAGTTCTGAAGACGTAGTTGAGGAAGAAATAGCTGAAGAGGAGGAATCGTCTCCCAATATCTTCAGACACTTCTCTGACAATATTTTCCAAGAAAACTTTGAAATTGTCCATCCTTACAACACAAGAAGCAAAACAAAGAGCAAACCATCTTCTGAAATGAGTAATAATGTGCCTCCAAAACAGTAAAAAAAAGCTGAAATAAAACAGATTTTATCAGCCCCAGTTTTATAATATGATTTGATTGAAGATCTAAAAAAACTAAGGGCTAACATTTATGTTTATGAGCTTTTGAAATTTCCTCTTATTATGCAGAAAATGCTTCAAAATATCGCAGAAAACGGTAAGAACAACGATCCTAGCAACAAGAAGACTGTAGAAATCAGTTCTAAAACAACCAAAAAGATCCCTACTAAAATGACATCTAAACTTCCAGATAAAAGGGATTCAACTGAAAAAACAGTATCAAATGTAGATAAAATTGTTTCAAGGACAGCGACAAAAAATCAACAGAATTTTGATGCTAACACTCATAAAAATGTCCCACCTTTCTTATTGACTTTTGAAAATTTCAATATAAATGTACAAAATTGCATGGTGGATTCTAGCGCATCATCAAATGTGATGCCTTTATCTGTTTGTCAAAAAATTAACGCAGAAGTTCAACCTTCTAGTCTCAAAATCATTCAGCTTGATCGGACGGACGTTAAGGTAATTGGTGAACTTAAAAATGTTCTGGTTAGGTTATCTTCTAATCCTAATGTTCACCAGATTATTGACATCATTGTTGTTGACATCCCCAAAGTTTATGGTTTATTTTTTAGCAGGGACTGGTCCGAACAGCTACATGGGTACTTTGCCACAGATTGGTCTCATTTGTGGTTACTGGAAAATGGGCAGCCAAATAAAATTAGGACAAACCGTGAACGTTATATCAAGAACACCATGATATATCTAAACGATCCAAACGAACCTTTTACCGCATCTACTAATTCACTTGAAATGCAGGGAATGAACACCTTCTTTGGTAACTTCATGATCGAAATTTCCCCCATCACCAATCTTGGGCAACAATCAGAACTCATGACCTATACTGAGTCACCAGCTTTGCCAAATGTGTGAAAAACTACTGACGAAGCTCAGATATGGTCACTTTACTTCGACGGATCCAAATCCAAAGAAGGAGTCGATGCAGGATGTGTACTCATCGACTCCACAGGTAATAAGACTTTCATTTCCTGTCGATTAGAGTTCGAATGCACTAATAACACTGTCAAATACGAAGCACTTCTACAAGGGATTAAGAAAGATTTGGATATGGACGTAAGAAATTTAATGGTGTTCGGTGATTCAAAAATCATGGCCAGATAGGTAAGAAACTCCATACATTGCTTGTCACCACATCTAAGAAGTTATCAAACCGAGTTATGGAGTTTGATACAAAAAAATTCAGCGTTTAACATCAATTCCATTCTTAGACTAAGTAATTCGGAGGATGATTTATTGGTTAATGTCGCTTCTAAACTTTTTCCCACAGAAGGTCTCTCTTCGAATGCATTTTCGATTGAATTATTGTTCAGGCCGTCGATACCTGACAACATCATCAATTGGAGAGTGTTCGACGATGACCAACAGATCATCAACTTCTTGCATATGGAGGACACTTTCTAAGGTGCAATTATCAATGAAGGCACTCACGATGAAAACCTCTGCAACTTCATGGTAATATCAGATCCTAGATCTCTTGAATCGACATCTGATTTGGTAAACTCTATTCCCAGATCCATTGTAAGACTAGAGAATTTTTATGATTTGCATGATAAATTTAGAGGGTTAGTTAATTGTAAAACAAACAGTTCTTCCTTGACTTATGAAACGATAAATCTAGAGAATAAAGATAATCCTCAAAATATCAATTTGGGAACGGGATGCTCCGAGCAAGAATGATCTGCCTTTATAAAACTGCTTCAAGAATTCAAGGATGTTTTTTCCTGGACATATGATGATTTGAAAAAATTCGATCCTAAAATAATACAACATGTCATCCCCATGAAACCACAAACTCAGCCTTTTCAGCAGAAATTAAGAAAGATGCACCCCAAATTGGAACCCACTGTCAAGAAAGAACTAAATAAAATACTAAACGCAAAGATAATTTTCCTGGTGAGACACACACAATGGGTGTCTAATCTAGTTCCTATAAGGAAGAAAAGTGGTGAAATTGGACTTTGTGTCGATTTTCGTAAATTAAACCGAGCGTCTAATAAAGACAACTATCTTCTTCCTCCAATGGAACAAATTCTTCAGCAGGTATTTGGTTCTGAAATACTATCACTGTTAGGTGGTTTTTCTAGATACAACCAGGTCCTCATGTCCCCCTCGGACCAATTAAAAACCACCTTTCGTACCCCATGGGGCACTTATGCCTACAGGAAGATGCCTTTTGGGCTTATAAATGCCAGGGCCACTTTCGAGAGAGAAATGGAAACTGCTTTTCGTGGTCTCATAAATCAATCAGTAGTGGTCTATCTTGATGATGTTACTGTTTTCTCCAAAAACAAGAAAGATCACGTGTCTCAACTTAGGGATGTTCTAGAATGATGTCGCAAGTACGACATATCTCTCAACCCTAAGAAGTTAGTATTTGCAGTGGAACAAGGAAAACTGCTTGGGTTCATAGTGTCCAGTGATGGAATGATGATCGATCCCGAAAGAACTCAAGTCATTGGCAAACTTCCTCCCCCTTCCTCCAAAAAATCTATGCAATCCTTTTTAGGCCAAATTAATTTTGTCAGAAGATTTGTCCCAAGTTTCTCATAAATGGTAAGGCCCTTGCAAAATTTAATTAAAAATGATATTCAATACCGTTGGGGACCCCAAGAAAGTCAAGCTTTTGATTCTATCAAAAAAACAATAATTGAAGCTCCTTCCTTGATGAGTCTTGATTTCTCTCGAGATTTCACTCTTTACACCTTCGCCTCTGACCGATCTTATGCTGTTGTGTTAACACAGAAAAATACTGAAAGAAATGAAGTACCCATTGCCTTCACGAGCTTAGCTTTCAAAGGGGTTGAACTGAATTACCCTGCTGTAGATCAGTAGGCAGATGCTGTTTTCAAAGCAGTGAATCACTTCCAGTTGTATCTGCTGAAATCCAGAACTAAAGTCATCGTTCCTTACCATGTTGTGAGAAACTTCTTAGTACAAAAGAAACTGGGTGAAAAACGAGAAAATTGGATGACATCGTTACAAGAATACAACCTCGAAATAACTCCTGCACAAATTGTTAGAGGTTAGGGCCGATGTAAACTAGTGGCTGATTCAGTTGAAGAACAGGAAAGTCAAATTAACATCTCAACTGTAAATTAGCACAACGAGACACAGGTCAGCTATACACAAGTTGTTGCTAATTATTGGTATGATGATATTAAATTTTAATTAACACATGGATCTTCTCCTTACCATCTCGATCCTAAAAACATAAGAGCACTCAGGTTAAAATCTGCATCTTTCCAGCTAATAAATGATGTATTGTTTCGAAAGAATTTTGATGGTGTTCTTATGTGTTGTTTGGAAAAAGATGAAGCAGGAAAAGTGCTATCTGAACTTCATGCAGGTGAGGTTGGTGGACACTTTGGTGGAGACACCACTGCTCACAAAGTGTTAAGATTTGGGTACTATTGGCCCACGTTATTTAAAGATGCCCATGCATTATGTCGTAAATGCATAATCTGCCAAAAGGTTGTTGGACAAGTGAAAAAGGAAGCATTCCCTTTACAACATGTTACTGTGGATTCACCTTTTCAGTAGTGGGGTCTTGACATCATAGGGAAAATGAACCCTTCTTCTTCACAATAGCATAAATATATCATTACAACAACAGATTATTTTACCAAATGGTCCGAAGCTGCACCTTTGAAAGTGGTAAACACTAATCAGGTAGTATCCTTCCTTAACTCGAATATCGCTACCAGATTCTGCATTCCTGAATGTTTAGTCTTTGATAACGCATATTATTTCTCATCCCTGGATATGAATGTATTCGCCTTAGAAAAAGGTATTAAATTGAAATATTATGCCAGCTACTACCCCCAAGGAAATGGCCTAGCAGAATCAACAAACAAAAATTTGATCAAGATCATTAAGAGGACAGTTTCTGAAAACCACAAGAAATGGCACAACGCTTTTTTTAATGCACTATGGGCTGACAGAGTAACACCCAAAGCCTTTGTTGGCAAATATCCTTTCTTTCTCATTTACGGGAGAGAAGCAATCCTACCTCCTCATGTTCTACTCCCATCTCTGCAATTATCGCAGAAAGTCCAAGAAGAGGTATGCCCTCCTCTGGCAAGTCGAAACAATGCCTTATTAAAACTAGAGGAAGTTAGGGAACAAGCAAAGAAGAAGTTGGATCAACATCAACAGATTGTAAAAAGTTGGTTTGATTCAAACTCCTCTTTAGACAGAAACTTCGCGGTAGGAGACATGGTTCTCAAATGGGATAAACCTCACGAGGGAAAAGGGGAACACACCAAGTTCCAAAACCTATGGTTGGGACCATTCATGATAGCTGAAAAAATAGGTCCCAGCTCTTTCTGTCTACACAATTTGGAGGGACAGCCAGACACCTTCCCGGTGAATGGCCAAGATCTCAAAAGGTATTTTTCCTGATGTTTCCAAATCCACCTTTGTACATATTTTTCTTTGTTTAATTTTTCTTTTTGTTTTTTGATTTTGGTTCTTTTCATTTTGCTTGATTTTTCTGTGTTCTGAATGAAGTCATGTCTGTGTCACCTTTTAGTTCATGAAAGGAAACCAAAATGTCTCATCATAAAGTAACAATCAGATTCATCTCAAAGTATCAGTGCTGTAAATTGCTAAAACTCAGACTGGCAAAAGAAACTTCCTGTTCAGACTAGTCTTCCTAGTTTCACTTTATAATCATGAGAAGATACGATCATCATTAAAACTATTTACGATGTCCCTCTTTTTAAAGAAAACAAATCAAGTATGCCTTCCTATCCTTGAAAAGTTATTCTTATTAGAAAACTAAATTCAAATCATGATGAAGGCCATCAAGCGAAAAACTAAGCTGGAAAATAGCAAGTGTTTCAGAATCTGGAATTTTCAGCATCACCCCTCTTTCCTGACAATCATAAAAAATTGTAAATAACTTCTAGAGAGTTGTGGGAAGTGTCTGTAAACCCGTCGAGATACTGAAAAAGTATGTAGGTAGCGGGTAAATGCATGCATGATGCCAAGACAACTTCGTCGGGGTACTGAACAGGCCTGGTGGCAGCAAAACAATGTCGGGTTCAAGAAAATTATCAGGTATAAATTTTGATATTAATCGTAAAATGCCCTTCATTTTGAATTGACAATTATTGGACAGGGTAGAGGCGTTTGAGTGGGTTAATTGACATCCATGCTGAGGATATGGATGCCTGCTGGCAGCAGCAACCCTATCAATAGTATCAGAGTCATTTGGCTAAAATATTGTCTCTCTCGTAATTAAAACTTGTCATCGGATTGCATTTGGACAGAAAGACATCTAACACTATAATGAGTGACGTTTTTGAATTTGATTGGGATACTTGACTTACTATTGATTGTTATTTAAATTCTTAAACCATTCTGATCCATCTTAACATGAATTCTCTGGTGATGTAGAGATAACTACTTCTCCCAGTAAGTCGCCATTGTTGGCAGCCCTACATGTTTTTGCTATTTGAACAACAAACGACACTTCCTGTAGCTACCTTCACCTCATCCTATAAATATTACCATTTGGGGATGATTACTGGATTATAAAAGATGTTCATTTATTCTCTAAGATTTACGTTTTCATTTTTGTTTCATGTTTGATTCATGACTGAAAGCATGAATCAAGCATGAAAACTTAGTTTGTATTATATCCCCATTCAAAGCATCTTTTTAAAAGGGTCATTGTGCTTGTATCTACTCCATGTTTAACACTTGAATGAATTCCCTTTGATTACTTTGAATTTTGATATGATACTTATTGTTGTTTTGCATTTGAATTATAAACATGTTTATTTCAACCCTTTGCAAACCAACTATAGTCATTGCTAGACATGGGAATTAAATGCACCAGAATTGTATCCTGTACTTGATCTTTGGCAGGTAGAGTGAATTGACAGGATTTTCATTATGAGTTGAGGGTTTTTTCTATGCTCTGTACTCGAGGATTTCATTACCAGGAGCGCTTGAACTTCATGACCGAAACTTTGATGTTTATACTATGATCGCACAAGGGTTTCGTTTGGTTTCTTTCCATTTTATTCGCTCAGATTTGTTTCTCCTGCTCCTGCCATCTAAACCCATAGCTAGATTGAGTCGCCCCTATTATAGTCTGGTGATATTCTTAATGGCTCATGTTGTCTGAATAGAGCCGAATGGCTCTCAAGTGTTTCTATCTCATGATGATGTTGTCGAGGATTTGAAAGGCCAGGGCTGGGAAACCTTTATCAAAAGGTTCGAAGGGTATAACCTTTGCATAGCTAATGAATTCGCACAAACATTTGATGGGTATAGGGAAAAAGTTGGAGATATCCAGTTGGAGGTGACTGAGGAGTTTATCAGCGAAGCCTCGGGACTTCCATCCACTGGTCAAAAGTGGTTCAAGAACTCAAAAATCGAAGAAGTGCCCTGGGGCCTCTTCGTGACCTCCGAAAATATTGATTGATGTGAGAAAGGTATTCTTGTTTCTTTTCTTAAGGTTAGATGGCATGGTCTCTTGTCAGTTCTTAAACAGTTTGTGACCTGTGTGGGTCGCTATGGCCTAGTTTTCTTTATCATATACGGTTGCTTATGCACGTCACATGTTTTCATTTGAATGTGCCTTTCTATTTTCTTAGAAGCCTATACAAGATGTCCAAAAGATCTAAAAAACTGAGTCTTGACTGAAGCCTTTTTCACCACGGCTTAATCAAAATCCTGTTAACACACCACTTGGAAACCATAGGTGACTGTTGGGATGGATTTTTAGTGAGAAATGGTTTTGCTTCCACAGTCGGCCCTAATTTGGATGAATTGTTGGTAAATGAACACTCTAACAACCCAAATACTAAGCCAGTCACAAAACCCCTGGACAATGTAATGGCCAGTCCATTCCTGCTTGAGAAACAGGCTATAGATTGTGAGTGGAGTGAACCTCCTGTGCATAATTTGGATAATGGCCATAATGCCAATGTGAAACCCTATGTCGACAAGTCTCACAAATAGTCAAAACAGAAGCATGCAATGATAGGGTTTTGAAATAAAAGAGTTGGTCGGCTCATTTAGAGAAGTTTGAGGAATCGATCTAATTCTCATTTGATCTCGATTGACCCGATCGAGATCAATGAGGATTCAGATACTGAAATTAAAAAGTTTATTGCAGAAGAAGATCAAGATTGTCATAAATCGGATCCTAATCAGCCATATGACTTGTTAACAATCTTCCACCGTGTCTCAAGGATAAAGGTGAGTTCACTGGTATTAGGCTTGGTCCAGGGAAAGTAACAGGAAGTATTGATGAAACTAGTCTTCACTGTATGCCCCATCAATAGATCGTTTCTCCTGTGCATTGTGAAGTCTGCCTATGTTGGATCGAACGATACTATATTGATATTCCTATCCTCCAAGCTCGAATTAAAATGCTCACAAACCACAATGAATTACTCATAAAATAAAATTGTGAACTCAGAGCAAACGAACAGAGACAAGCCAAGCATCTTAAGAAGACAAACAACATTGTGATAAAGAATGCAGACAATGTGAATGCCATAATCAATTTTGAGTTATCATGATCCATGTTTAGTCATTGGTTAAATGGTAAAACAGTTTTTTCCCTCTTATTACAGTCATGCTATTTTTTGAATCAAATTGGTTGAAATTAGATTTCTTTTGCCAATATAAGACTGGCTACAGAATCTCACGATTCTGTAGCCAATTCATTTTTATATAAAATTTAGTAATTAGTTGTTAATAAATGATCTAACTTGTTCCTATTTCATTTTTCAGTACATGGTATATCTGATGTTGATTTTATGAGGTGGAACATGTTCGATCTAGATGATTAGTATCTCCTTTTTGTTTATTTTGTAAATAGGAAAAAAAATTATAAATTTTTGAAGATACAATTTGATCATGAGTGGCTGTAGGCCCTCCATATTTGTAATATTTTGATCTTATGGGATCTGATCCTATCCTAGGAGATAGGAAGTT